>CAJNIZ010045937.1:79365-92683 GCA_905231905.1 Symbiodinium pilosum
CCTATATAACCCCTATGTAATCCCCATATAATCCCTATATAAATAACCCCTATTGAGCCCCTATAGAACCCTATGGATCCGCCTTGTAGAGGAGCCCGGATGGCAGCTTGATGACCCCCTCCTCTTCCTCCTTGGCCTTCAGGAAGGCGGTGCCCTGGCAACATCAAGGAGGGCAAGGCGCCCCCTATCGCGGGGTTATCCGGTATGTAGAGTATATATAGGGGTTTCTAGGGATGCGTAGGGTGTAGGGTTTAGAGCTTCCAATCATTGGGGGCCCCTTCTTGAGAGTCCCTGTGATAAAAGGAGTTCTCGCGGATTGAGGTCCATCTAAGGACCCCCGTGTGTGGAAACTACATAGCTGGTTACACCGCACAAGCTCAAAGCGAAAGCTGACTGCGCAGGCTCCCTCGTGGCGGCTTGGCTGGCCTTCTCATCTGTGGCAGCAACAGCCCATGCCAGCACCTCAGCTTGTAGAGATCATGCAGCGTTTGGCGGTCTGAAATCTCCGCTGACCAACGGGTGTCCATTGAAGGCATCTCAGCACGTCGCCAAACCAAGAACCACACGCATCTGCATTGCCTCCCTGCTAAACCTCAGAGGCGGATGCGGCTCTAGGAGGGCGTATTCATTCTGGACACTGTAGCGAATGCAAAAATTCCTTCAAGATGCGTACAGGCCGTGGGGACGTTCTGACACTTTATGCCAATGGCTGCGGGAGACGTGCACCCACTGCAGGCTTGCAGACAAACATAATGTCGATTGAGATCTGGATTGATTGGTAGTACGTAGGCTTCACGCTTTTGATGCTTCTCTGGCGTGCCGGGAGGCTGTCAAAGAAGTGCTGTACAACTCCATGACAATCCAGGCACGGAAGCTAAGAGGCAAGGTGTGGCATCCCTTCTCCACTGATAAGCTATCCGAAGAGGCGGGGGCTGCATATGTTGCCCAAACAGTCTGTGCTTACATGTTGCTCCAGTTCCTTCCTGTCACGCGAATTCGGCGAGCTTGCCGCATGCACGGAAAATTCTTGAGTCCACACGTCAAGTGTGGGAAATGTCGAAACACCCGCTCAATCGCAGTTTAGCGGGGGCATGCTGACGGGATGTGATGCTCCACTGTATGTTGAGAGCTCAGGCTGGGAAGGCCATTGGATGTTTTCGTGTCCATGCCGGCAAATCACTTTGCATCGAACACCTTCTTCTCCTGCGCAGCTTTTGCACGTACACTAGGAATTGCAATCCGGTTTGATGTATCAAACCAGGGGTTCCTTTCCGAGGTCCTCATGCGAGGGGCTGTGCCAGTTCGCAATTTCCAAAAAAAAATGACAGCCGTCCGGTTGCCCTACAACCCTTGGCATTTGCTTACCCTCCGACCAAGTTCCTGAGCTGACTGCGCCTGTCATCAGCAATTCAGTGTTAGAACTTAGCTTGAGCGATCAGAGTCATCCTTGGATGGGTCTAGATTCAAAACTCTAGGCCACCGTGTGCTCTCTTTGGCCCCCTTCTCAGGATCACTACAAGTCGTGTTTAGACCCTGGTCTTGCTGTAGCTTCCCAGAGCAGTCGAGGAATCGAAGCATAGCCCTCCTTACGAAGCTATCCTGATTTGAATCACCTCTCTGCATATAGACTATCTATGCAAGGCTGTCTCAGCATTGCTCCCGTATGGGTCTTTCCCCAAAACACCCCCCCACCATGCTGGACTTTCTTCTTCTAGGACCTAGAGAGGGACAGCTTCTCAAAACTCATCACTACACACTTCTAAATTTGCAATCTATACACCCCGCATCTCTTCTGACTAACTAACTGCCCACGGCCACACATTGAGCCTCCAGGAGCCGCTGCGTCACCTAACACAAGAGCTAGTCAGGTATACTGCAAACCGAGAGTGCTATCTAGCAAAGCAGCTATAGGGGGATGTGGATTGTCACGTGGTCATAACTTGCGGTTTAAAACACTGCCGCCCCTTCCAGTTTTTGCCTGGTAAAAAAGCGGGCATCACGTGGGGAGTATGTTGTCCATAGTGGGCAGGTAGTGGTGGTGGTGTTGGTGGTGGTGGTGGCGGGTCGGGTGGCGGTGGCGGCCCCGGTGGTGCAGATGCGAAATGAACTTTGACGTGTCATTCTCCACCTTCTTGACAAGGTCAGGAGGCCAGGAGGAAGGTTCACGCTCGTGAGCCGGGTCAGTCCAAGCCATTTGCTTATCTTTCATTCATCGGTACTGGAGGTCATTATGTGTGGGCCTGTGGTCCGCTGTAATTCAGGAACGTCTCGTTAGACGTTAGATCAAGTTGCCGTCAAGGCTGTAAGGCCTCTCCAAATTTTATGGTGCTCATCTGTGCTCATCACTAAGCTGGTCCTAGGTAGCAACACTCTTTTTTTTATAGTTTCGCTGGGTGGAGCTGAAGAGACAGGCTCCGAACCTCTGGTCCTGAATGTATTCCGTCCTTCCGTGTATTAATTAGAGGCATGCGTAGGATCTTTCGCCTAACCCCTCAAACTTATACCTGTATGCTTTGCCCCAAGCTGCAAATCAAACCCTTGCACGAGTTCGGATTTCAACACTGCGCATCCCCTGGTGTCAGAAGCGAAGAATTCATTGACATAACATAGACTACTCAATTACCAAGGTCGCACCACCAAGCCGCTGTGCCCTGATCAGAGAACCCGCAACGTGCAAATCCTGGGATTTAGATTTCCGTTCGGACACGATTGCGTACGAGTTCGCTCTAACCACATTGTGCATCCATCAACTCTTCACGAAGCTCTGCAGTACAGCGGTACAGCCATGATTCAAGGATGCATACTTCCAAAGCCGGGCCAGAAGCAGCAAAGAAAACGCGGGGCCTCCTTGACCCTGGCCAGGACATCCCCACGCTGTGCTTCGACCACGTGCTCCAGAATAGGGGCCTTTTTTTCGTTTTATTGTGCTGTGGGTCTTCTGCTCATGGTTTGCAATTGAAGTATTGTCCCTGAAGGAATCCTGTCATGCCTGGAACTGATTTGTGGTCTTTAGAATTTGTAAGTTTCACGGTGCAGAAGCGCTCTGCTAGCTGCTGTAGTGGTGTAAACCTAAGAGCCAGAAAACTTAGCGTCAGAATCCTGGGCGGACAGGTTGTCCCATGTAAGCCTCCCTAGTTACGTCGGTAATCATACTGGGAGCCTCCAAGAACCCCCGCTTTGAACAAGCCCAGGCCTAAGCTCTGTTGATGGCCATGTATTGACAGTGGGTGCATCCAGCCTCTCCAGCAATTGGGGGCCTATTGGGGTGGCTCATATAACACGGGCTATATACTATTCGGGGGTACATGAAACGGAGGCGGGGCATGTTGAAGCCTGACGCAAGTCACACTTCCTCCCCCACCTGAAAACTCAGGCACCGGCCCATTTGTCTGGGTGCCATCGGATCAGCGCCGTTCGAAGTTTCCTCAAATTATGCAGACTTACCCTTTTGGAGCAGAACCTACAAGGAATGACTGGATCATCTTGGGGACACATCCTGGCGAAGTCCGGGAACATGCACAGCTACGATGGTACACCCTTGCTCGCCCTTGCTCACTGAATCAAAGTTAAAGCGGGGGCTTGCTTGACCCCAACATAAGCCAGCTTCAATTTTCTTATCCATTGGACTCTCCATTCTTCTTTCCCTAACCCATTGTTTCCCAACATATGCCCTAATTACATACTCACTACCTTACATCCCTTTCAACGAAAGTAGGCTCTTCCAAACCATGCGTCTTCTTTGCCTCCGGCGTTGAATCCGTGGCCTGTACCCCGGAGACCGAAGGTAATGAATGTGGCCACGGAATCTCTGCCTCGGGCATTCTTCTTCCTAATGACTAGCGGGGGAAGAAGGAACGGAAAACGGCGATTCCTACCGGAAATGGCTAGAGGGACTACAACGGGGACGTATTCCTCTGTTCCCTCCTCGCCCTGCTCAGTCAGGATTTGCGGAGCACAGGAGCTGGTAAAGGATCCAGGGCATCCAGGGTGAGGAGCCAGTGTATTAGTCTGAGCCCTTAGCGTTCGGGGCTGAGCTGTTAGGGTCATGTTTTCCCTGAAAGTCCGTACAGACTGGCAGACGATGAACCTGCTGCTTTGGTCGGTCTTGCCTAGTTGACTTTTGTCGAGATACCCAGCAGCCTTGGCACAGGAAGTTTTGATCGCGCAAGAGAACTTGCGAATTTGGGGTGATATTGTGGCAAAGCTGCCACTTCAGCATCAACACGGCAATCCCCGATAAGCCCACAAGGTTACAAGATGCCATCGACACCGCGAGTCATACTGGCAATGCATAGAAGTGACTCTCAGCTTGCCTGCCAATTTTGCCAAGTCGCAGCTGTGAGCAGCCCCCTCTGGCTCCCTGCACAACACTCAAACCCACAGGCCATGATTTGCAGTTCAGGGCTTACCAGGTCCACTGTCTGCGCAGAGGTTGCTTGCAGTGTACTTATGAACTGCCAAACTGTGGCCCTGATGGAGGCCTGAGGTTGTTTCAAATTTTCATGGGCAACGTCAAGTACTTGCCGAGAAGGCGTGCAAGCTTGCGGGGAGGGATTATCAGGCAACCATGCTGGGTCCTTTTGTGCGTTTCTGAAGATGTTAGGCCCTAACTGGGGAACTGGGTGTGAACCAACTCGTAGTTTGGGGTGAGAAAAGCGAACTCCGAGAAGATACTCATACAACCTAACAACGTGTATCACGCTGTATCGCGTTTCTATCTTGTGTTATGATCCCTGGGCAGCCGCTAACTGCTCTGGCTCGGAAGATGTGTGCAAGGATGTATACGTGTCAATTCCTTGATGGCTTTACCCGCTGACTCCTGAACCCACAACCCTATCAGGGATAGCACAGGAGCCCGGTGTTCGGGTTTAAGGTTTCAATGCTCGTATGGCTGAAGCAGTAAGTTTTCAGGAAGGCTTTAGAGTTGGCTTGGGGTGTTTGAGGGCTCAGGGTTGTTGACTTAGAGATTAGAGGGTTCTGGGCTTATGGCTTTGAGGGACATTCAAAAAACATATCCGTCACTGAGATTGCGGAAGACTCGCAGCAGCACTGGTGAGGAATGTATCAATATCTGAATGAAGCAGAACCTAACCAAAGGCGGGGCAAAGCTTCATAGTAATCCGACTATTTGTATTAGCACTACAGTTCGTCCTGTGATTGTTATGTAGCTAACGCGCACGGCGCTAGGTACTGCCCCTAAATAGGAAAGCCCTACTGCCGAAATGTGCCCACCACTGGTCCGTAGGCATGTTGCAGACAACATGCAATCAAAGGATCCATAAGAAGCCCTAAAACGCCCTACGACTTCGCATATGCCCCTGTTATACGTACACTTTGCGCACTTCTTCTTCTTCTTCTACTGCCTCCTGGAGTTCTTATCTTTCTTAAGCAATCGCTTCTGTACCAGTGTGCTTGCTCAGACTATTCACGGCTGTCGCTTGTCGTGATCAGGTTCAGTGCTTTGAGAACATTTATCCAGCAACAATGATGACAACGACTACGATGATTCCCCGGATACTCCCACGAGGTGCAGCGGTTGTAATTCCACACGTTTCTGGGCTATCATATCTCGGGGACGCCCTTCACCATGCCCCCTCTTGATTCCCAAGCGCTAAACCCCTCGGACGGGGGCCTGAGGCCAATCGTTGCTCGAACGCCTGCCAGGCGGCCGCAAACTCTGCGAAGGATGCGAAGGATCGGCCGGCAGAGGCCTAGCAATGGAAAGAGGGTGCCTTTCTAGGTGGTGCAGGAATTCTATCGGGAGTTTAGACTTTCGGTGTTTAAGTTTGAGCCAACCAAGAGAATCGGTTCGAGGTTTTCATAATTCTGGGGTTGAAGCTTCTTGACCTAGGCTACTATTGAGCATGCCGGGATTTTGCACTGGCTGACAGCAAGCCGGGAGATACTGTAACATGTAAAGTGCAATCTCCCAAGCAGCATTGCTCGTGGTGCCCATACTGCTGCACAAAAAGCTGGCACTGCGTACTGATGCTATCATTGCGCTTTCTTTACAACAATACTCTAACCGTGACCGGCAATGAGTCTTGGATTGGTGCGCTACTTTGAGCTGATTGCTAGCCTTGTGGAGCCGAGCGATGTTGCTACAGTACCAGACCAGATGTATGTTTTGGCCCCAAAAACATGCCGAGAAAAGGGATGTATATGGATGTGGACCCTCGACAGGCAAGCCCGACATGTGGAGGGTTCCATCATATATCATAAGGCAAGGTCATTGCCCTAACTGAAATCTATGGCATTCTGAAATGCATCCACCTCACCGTGGGATTTGCATGACTAGTCACACAAAAATCCGAACTGCTCTAGCAACATGATCATTCATTTTTTTTGCAGGAGAGCAGGAATCATCTCCTACGCGCTTATGAGGCTTCCAAACAGTATAAAACATCACACTGTCTCCAGCTATGCGGAGCCTTCGAAGCTGGCTCTGCTTTCGGAGCCCGAGGCGGCAGCCAGCCTTATAGTGGTGCAGAAGGTTTCCAGGCCGTGAAGGATCTTAACTTGGAAGTTCATAGGTAGCTACCATTGGGCTTGCAAGTCCCTGATTCATGCTATGCATGACTTCACGAATCCCACTCATAACCCCTCTGTATTTGTAGCTGCCAGTGAACTTGCAATTAGGGCCATGCGCAGTATATGTGACGACCTGTCCTCAAAACGGTTCATTTGGAGAATCATCTGGCGATGTAGAATGCTAGAAACATTGACTGATAAGCTGAATCAACTTCCGGAATAGCAACCTTTAATCTCCGCAACCCCAAGCCCAAGCCCCAGAATCTAGATAACCCCGCTGTCTCAAACCTCCAAATCTTCCATTCGTCCAATATAGATGAATAAGCAGGGGGGCCCCAGTAAAGAGCTCAATATACTACACTCCTGATTCTAGAGACTCCCAGAAATGGACCCCTCATTGCCGACAACCCCAACATCATCATTCACTGTTCATTCGCAGCAGGGATTGCAATCCAGGTCTTGCTCAGGCTTGTACCTGTTGACTTTGACTCCTTGAGGCTGCCACTGCGTTAATTGTTGCTGTGGGGTGCCCTCTGCTACTCCAACTCCAACGTCAAATGAGGCAGAAGTGGCAATACATCTCGGGGCGCTACTACTGTGATCATGGCCATCGGTTTGGATACTACCCGTATTCTCACCCGTAAACAAGGGTTTTCCCTCGTACAGCATACACTTGAGGTGGTCGTGCTCAAGAAGGGTAATGAAGTGGGCGAGCGCGGTGCAACAAGCTAAAATTGCTTTTGCTGTTTTTTTGTTCGAGGTGAGCCTGGCATTTCTGAACTTGTGTTTCTGGTCTTTCAGTTGTACTGCCTCTGACATTTTCGTCCTGCCACTAAAGGTCGCTCAGCGCTTCTAGAATGCGGAGCCCGGTGGTGCTTGCTAGATAGATTCCCCTCCTTCCTCGAAAAGCGATAGTCTCTCGGAAGCCCACAGCAGACGCCGATTAAACCCCAAGCCCAGATGTCAAGCCCGGCCGTCCTTCTTTGGGGGGTCTGGCGGCCGCTGCTGGTGATATTCTTGTCGAGACCTGACAGAACTTAAAGGTCCTGTTGATGTAGTAAGTCTACGGCGTAGTGCATGTTATGCTTATACTTATACGGCGGTTACTTGCGGATAGTAAGCAGACTTACCAAGTCGAAAAAGCCTCCAAGGAGTTGCGCAAAACCCTGACATGGGAAGCGCACTCACATGGGTCCCGCAGCCTAACTCATTTCCTTCACGAAGCCCTGAACGCCTCCTGGCCAACCCTTTATCGCAGGATTTCTTCTACCAGCCTGGGCCTTGAATCTTGAACCAGCACCTTAAGCCCTAAAGCCTGACAACAAACCACCCTGAACCTTACCCTTTCCTCAAATGCGCAACAAAGGGATTCTCGTCGTACCTCTTCACACGTGTACGCCAACTCGTGTTTTGTGCTCGCGAGTGTCCGCCTCAAGCATCTCTCGTCGTCCAGAATTTTCGACACTCAGGCAGGTTAGGGTGACGGTCCTGGTGCAACTGCAGTAAATTTTGCGCCTTGGAATCGGTCTCACGGTCCACATAATGCGTCCATGGCCACATAAATGCGGTGTGTCAGGGTGTCGTCTCCTTGTATCGCATTCTTGTGCTGTGACTCGAGTCTTGTCGCGCCGTCGAGTCAAGTCCCACATGTCAGTGCCTGCATTCCAGTCCATAGCTCGACCTGGTTTGGCATCTGGGCACGTGCGATCAATTGGGATCCATGCACACAGCGAAGAACCCTGCCCTCAATTAAGTGTGGACTTTTCACCCTGATCCCACGCCTTCGATAGGAGTTCTTGGCCGACTGCTCGGCTGCTCGTTCTCTCTCCTTGGAATTTGGCTGCTTGAGGAAGCATTGGATGCGTCTGCGACACATTTTGCGTAGGAATGACTTTTCGGGGAGTACTGGGTATATTGCCGTGAGGATACCGAAGATTTGCCATCGCCTAGGAGCAATCCAATCCGTACTGTAAAGACATCAAGTTTGCACATGCACATCCACTCACTACCACTGCTGCCGCCACCGTACTTGCCCCATGGCAGCCGCTGCACAACAAACCGCACCAGAACCCGCCTGCAAACACCTACACCAGAACCAGCACCACAAGCGTGACAGCTACGACCACGACCATTATCACAGAACACCACCAAGACGATGCCTTTTGCTGTGACTATAAGTAGTACTGTCACTGCTACTTCTGAAGAAATCGTACGCTTCTGGTGTCTACAGGTTGCTGGCCGGCTTGCAACTAGCTTAGCAGGGGCCCCTGCAGCCTGTACGCGCCGATGCCACTCCGCCTCCGGCTTTGTAGCGGTCTTTTGCTAGGAGCCCTACGGCCGAAAACTGGCCTGCAAATGAAAAGAAGTCTACGCCATCTCAGTGGGACACATGCACGTCAACTTCCAAAAACACAGCCATGACGCATAGCTGCGGGCAGGCAACCCTACGTAATAACCGTTACTTCCATCCACCAACCACTGCATGGACCATCCGGAAGGATAAACGTTTTCGAGAACTTTTCAAGGACCTCCATCCCATAGACTACGACTATGCGGGCTACTGCTGAAACTGTCACAGCTATTTCAACGACAGCACTCTTCAGACATCATGACTGTTTCAAGTTCTCAAGAGGAACTCGCCGAGTCAACCTTGAGAGGGATCCCTGCAATCTCTTGGCAGCCCTCGTGTATCCAAGGGCCCTTGGAAGGACATACCATTGTGCCATATTGTGCCACTCCTGCCTCCCTCTCACGCTCCGCGGCACGTTGTGCCTCGTAGCTCTGCCGCTGCCTCAAGCATCACTCTTGCCGGTTCTCGCGCCCAAGATTTTATTGTTCCGATGATGTCCTCGTGACTTTCCGTGTTGCTGCTTCTGCTGCGGCGGCGACCAATATTTCCACTCTCTGTGTTACTACCATGATCGTCCGAAACCTCAAACAACCATCCAGCGGCCAAAACACCTCGAAGCTGAAACTTAGCTGTCTGTCCGAGTCAGCTCTGATGCTCCCGCCTCAAGCGCTCCATGTCTTCAAAGCGTCGAAACCTTGCATCGAAGGTTCAATAGCTCATCCTTACGGGGCAGTTCAGGCTTGCACTCAAAGTTGAGGAGAAGCAAAGTTGGGGGACTTCGACCGCGCTTGCGCAGGGAAGCTCTGCATTATGCTGGCCCGTTTGTCTGCATGCGCACCCCACGGGCAGAGGCAACTTTGAGCTGTTGTTAGTTTTGACCTTTTCTGTTTGCCTTGATGTCCAAGCTCATCTGCGTCAGTCTCCTTCAACTCCTACAACCCTCCGAACTCTAAGTGGTGGCGCTGTCTCTACCAATTTCAAATGAACAAGAATACTGACCAGATTGAGAAGCAAGGTCCTACATTGTCTCCTTCCTTGCGCATCTCCTCTGCGAGCCGCACTGGGTGATTAAGTGGTGAGTTGAGAATGTATTAGAAATGGCAGCCTCAGGATTAGGACGGGTCAGGGTGTCGGTGGAGACATGGAGAAGATTAGAGGGGCCCCTTTGGCAGCGTCAGGGGCTGCCCATAAACGGGAGCCCTGTTACGTACCCCATTCTACTATAATTCATAATCCCTTTTCTGGGTACCCCCAAAAAGGAGGCCGCCCATGTTCAACCCCTTATAAGGATTTTTTTTTCAGACGCTCCCATTGCATTGGGCAAGCCGAGCCAGGGACTCTTCCGACCAACGCGCCTCCCACTCAGCCCAAGGATCTCGGGGAGGAGCTGCAGGTGCCTTGCTTTTGAGCGTGGTCCTTAGGGCTGTGGTGGTCAAACTGCTTGAACATTCTCCGATCCATAGAGGAAGTCCTCCAGGCCTGTGGCTGGCAAATTCAGGAGAATCTTGAGTCAAGTCAGGCAGGCCACCCCCCAACCGAAAAGGACTGACACCCCATCCCCTCACCTGCGGTAGTTTTATGTTTCAGGGGTCTTGACGCTGAGCAGAGGATGACTTGAAAGAGCAATTTCAAAGTCGAGGTCCAACTCGTCTTAGGATACCAGGTGTCGCTACACAACTAATGTAAGCTGAGCGAACACACGCCCAGGATGCATAACATGACCATGCCATCCTGAAACAACAGGTCCTGAAGAAATAGAAGTCCCCAAATGCCTAGTAGTCAAAATGACCAACCCTATTTGGTACGCATGGCAGCCCCTAATTTCGACTACCACCGAGATCATCTATAAAGCATTTAGAGAATCCCAAGGAATTTCTGTACAACTCCTGCATTTCCTCCGAGCATCTGCCTTGCTGGGCGGCTGGGTGTAGCCTTCGTGGGCGGCGGCATCGGTGCAAGCGGCTCTGCCGGAAAAGCAGCCAGGAGCCTCCCACGCTGTGCTGCGCACAGATTAAAACAAGGCATCCTGGTGGTGGCGGTGGTGGTGGTGGTGGTGGTGGTGGTGGTGGTGGTACTACTAGAGGAGAACCGAGCGCCCAGCAGAAGCAGCTGGGCGGCGGTGCGCTAATTTCCCACAAGATATAGCACGTAGCTTGCTGGTCTAGTGACTGTTGTAACTACGACCGCATTGTTTACTGCACCTGGCGCCGTCCCACGAACTACGCGAGCAGAAAGGCAGGTACGTAGTAGAAACGCAACGCGCTGAAAGGTGTGCCATCGAGTAGAACTCCGCGAGGACGGCGCTACCACCCAACAATTACACACTCTCAGCCCTAAAGCAGCTAGAAGCGTCGGCAACAACCCCTGATTACACTCTCCCCTTAGCTCCCTGCCCAGCCGCCTGCCACCCGAGTCACCTGGATCGTAGCTGACCTTTTCGCCACTGGCAAGCCTTTCCACAACCCCAGGCTTAATGCAAGGACCAAAAGAACTTCGCGCAAGTTCAGGTGGACCCCCTTGTGCCGACAGTGTCTGCAATTAGGATCTTCTTCGTTGTGGGTAGCATGCAGAATGACGTGATACTTGCAACTTGAACGACGTATCGCGACACTTCTCACAGCAAAGCCCAGAACCTGTGCACTGTAGGTTCAGAGAACTTGGCTTTTTGAGGTTTGAGCACAAAGGGCTTAGAATATCACTTCATGTATTGCAAGGTCTGAGCACAAAGGGCTTAGAATATCACTTCATGTATTGCAAAAGCTTTTGACGTCACCAAGGCGCGAATTTGCGCTCGTGCATACTTCATTTGGACTGAAACAGCCATGAAAGGATGTATCATGATTGACCGAAGACAACCAATCGAAATACTTGCGCAGCCTCCAAGTTCCTCGGGTTCACTCCAGCAGCCCCATCGAAACAGGCAAGGGCCCCCGAGCACTCCCTCAACCTTGTAGTTGAAAGACCTTGCTGTTTATAACTTTGCCATTTATTCTTTGCATTGTCAGTTTCAACAACTGAAGCAGCAACGAAATCATGAACAATAACTACTGCTGTTGCTGCCGCTGCTACCAGCACGATGACAGCGACTACCTCAACGCAACAACTCCTCCTCTTCCTCCTTTTCCTCTGCTTCGCATCGTAATTTGACTAGATTTCGATGAGACGTGCGTGGATCCAAAATGCCAACAACATAAGCAACATCATCAACTCTGGAAAGATCCTTTGTAAGGATGCCGAACAGTCTGTCCATGTAGGGCAGACCTCGATGCCCACATGCTTCCTGCACCTGGCTACGTCAAAGCCAAAACGTAACACCCCATACTCGAAGCGCTGGCATTTCGATCCTAAACACCCCAAATCTACAATCGGCAAAGCTTGAAACCCTCACTTGCTTTCGGAAGAGAAGCCTTCGGAGTTGCTGGAGTCCTTGCAACCGTTGCTGGGCTCGTTGGCCCTGCCTCAGCACAGCTGATCAGGCTTGAGTTTCGGGGTAGGCAATAGTGGAACAGATGCCTACAGTAGTCCCGATACAGTACTTGCAAAAGGGCTCTACATCCCATGCCTTAGTTCCCTGGATGTTGTGCCTTTCTGGCGCTTCGAAGGGTTCCCCTGGATGTTGCAATAGTCTAGGCTCGGGGGCCCAAGGTCTGTTGCGAGTTGGGGTTTCAAAATGTGTTCTCTTGCAAAAACCGAGGAGTCTAGCGGTTCTTACTGTAGCAGCCAGTCAATTGAAAGGACCTTGTGAAGCAAAATTTCCAAGGTTCAGGCGTAGTGCAAAGGATTAGGAGGCGCGTATGGCTTGAGGGATCGCCACGGAATTTACAGGCCTAGTCAGCGCTCGAAACAGAGGCAAACTATGGCTGAATGAATGCCCTGTGGAACGGCTTGGGACAATCCACGGTTTGTGTATTTGAGCTCTTGCCCTAGAATGTGCTGGATGCTTTCTGGAGGCATCCATGTATCTTGCGGCAGTTTGCAGGTGCTTGGGTGAGGTACAGACATTGCTCAGCTGTGAATCTGTCAACGTCATATTGCCACAGATGACTCGAAGGTGGGTCTTCTGGCCAGTTGCACACTCAGGAGCCCTGTCTGGACATGTTCTGCTGGGAGACTGGCGCAGCCAGAACACTTCGCGGTCCAAGGAAATAGTCCTCCTCATCTTCCTCCACCTCCTCCTAATCCAGGACCCATCTTTAGTGTTCATAAGAACGGTTCTATTAGAGCTCCCCTACTCTGTGTCATCAGAACTTGGCCGAGATTTGGAGTGCAAAATGCATGTGGGGAAGGAGGGCCCTTGACTGTACCATAGGGAAAGGGCGGAATGCACCACAACTTGCCCCAGAACCCCGGAATTCCTGAGTTGCGGTTCTATTAGAGCTCCCCTACTCTGTGTTATCAGAACTTGGCCGAGGTTTGGAGTGCAAAATGCATGTGGGG
>CAJNIZ010045937.1:93021-152656 GCA_905231905.1 Symbiodinium pilosum
GAAGGAGGGCCCTTGATTGTACCATAGGGAAAGGGCGGAATGCACCACAACTTGCCCCAGAACCCCGGAATTCCTGAGTTGCAGAACCCCAGAATGCCACGATTCTAGGAATCTGGAAAACATACTCTCAGAAATCTGGAATCCTGGAATTCTGGGGTTCTGGAATGCTAGGATTCTGGAAGTCTGGAATTCCGGGATTCTGGAATTTTAATTTCTGGAAATAATAATACCGCAAAATATGGTACATTCCGTCTTCACGGCGCAGGCCATGCTTTTAGATCAAAATGTAGGGTTTTGAGGGTTGGTAGCATATATGGTATAGATATGCATGTCTATAGATATCCCGTATAACGCCTGACCCTATTCCCTGACATATACACTGAACCGTATAATGCCTGAGCCCTACAGTAAAAGCTATAATCCCTAATCACTAAACTCTTCCGGGCTCCTGCCCGCTGAGGTCTGCAAGTATCGGCTTCCTCGGCCTCAGCGCATACGGTGCAGATGAGGATCCGCAGGTCATGCCTTCCACAGAAAAACCATGGAATCCCAACAGGGACTCTGGAAAGACTAGATTCTTGAAAGGCTGGATCTGGTTTTCCATAATGGCGAGGGTAGGTCTTCTGTTTCTCCAGGTTCGTATATGTTCTTCACCTCAGTGGCTTACACGGCATTTTCACACATGCTGTGAGGGAATGTAAAAAGTTCCTTTCGGTAGGCTGCCCTTTCTCTGAGCTTGCCCCTAGGTTTAGTGTCTCGGTGAGGGACACAAGGGGAAGAGCCTCGGAGTTCTATCGTGCTTGCGTGACAGGGCGGGCTTGTGGAGGACCGGGCGGCCCGGTCCTGTAGCTTTATCCAGGGGCCCCGCGTGTTGAACTGTTGCCGGACCCTTGATGATGTCCGCGGGCAGGCTGAGATGGCGGCAGGGACTATGTTGTTAGGCTGAATGCACCCACACTCACTCACCCGGGTCCTTCTCCTCACGGGTGGGATCCATGCTCTGTGTGAAACGCAAACGTTGGCATTCTTCTGGAAAGCACAATTCAAAGGCAAGTGGGCAGTGGCTTAAAGCTTGCAATCAACATCTGATGTTGCCCTTAATATGACGCGCTATAGTTTTATTGTGTCAAACCGGCCTTAGTTCAGTATTTCTGGTGTTTGTTTTCTTACCACTACGAGCTTGACAGCTGCTACGAGTTTGACTGCTACTGGGAATGTTCCTCTTAGCCATAGATTTTTTCTAGCAATGCTATTCTTCCTGCTAGTGCTGCAACTTGTACTCAAACTCTTGCTACTTGTCGAGCAATCAGTAGTAGTACTGCCCTAACCCCTAAACTCCAACGCATACTTCCCAAACCCCACGGCGTTTTCCGACTGGACTTGCTCCGTGCCAGACAGAGCTCACTACAGTTTACAGGCATGATTTCACGCTGCAGAAACTCAACGCCCTGAAGCCTGAACCCCTGAACTCCCTACAGCTCCCTTCATTGCTTCCGCCTAATGTTCGGCACCCGCCAGCCCCCTTATTGATAACAGGAAAAAACTACTTCACGGTATTTAAGGTCTAGTGAAGACCATTTACAATCACTGGCTGTTTAATAGTAGGGGCAGGGAAGCCCTAATCCATTCCTGAATAACCATGTTTCGTTCGATTCTCCACTACATGCCTCCTATATAATCTCAATACTCATGTCATTCTCTATTTTTTATTCTCCACGGCTGTTCCATCCCTGAAACCTCTACACTCTCGACCCCTACATATCCCCCATAACCTCTATACCAGGCCCTACACGCCCAACGTAACCCCTTTCTCTTTATCCGAGGGCCTGGCTGCGGCATTCCAGGCCTGGACTTGAAGTTGCTCGCCCATCCAGCCCGCAGGGCCTGGCGAAAACAGAGTCCCAGGGATTCCATTGGGATTGCATGGGGATTGGAAAAGATGATATAGGGATTGTACAGAGATTGCATGGGGATTGTATGGTGGTTATATAGGGATTATGTATATAGGTTACATAAGGCAGGATAAAACCACAAGCATTTTGATCATCTTGACCTCATCAAAAACCTTCTCCTCGAATTTGTCTGGCAGAAAAAACTTTGCTTTCTTGGGATCCCTCAAATAGAATATGGGGGTCTAGAAAAATTTCCAACAAGCTTTACTTTATTGGGGACCCCCGCACTTATCGGGATTCAACATTACGCCCAAGATCCACGGAATGGAAGGTTTCGCGAGCTCTTGGGGGCTTCTTGAAAGCTGTAGTAATTCTAGTTTCAACCGTTTCTCCCGTCTAAACTTTTTGGGATGGCTTGTATAAAAACTAGAGCTGTGCTTTGGCAACATCTCGTATGGCTGTGTAGCACCATGTCAAGAATCTATGCAGAGAAATGCCTGCAATGATGGCTACTCAACCCGAAACTCTATGGCTGGTAGACGTGACGGAGTTGACCCCGCATCTTGTGTTCTCTCAGCTTGACAGCGAAGTATGTCTTGTTTCTGCAGGCCTGTGACCAGCAAGGCAAAGTGGACTTGCGATTTCTGAATTCATTGTGAAGCTGGCCAAAACTGGGGGTCTTTTTGCTGGTATCTTTTTTGGGGTCTGTAATGTTGGGGCCGCTCTTTATGGACGTGAGAGCATATCATGAGTGTTTATATGGCTTTGTGTGTTACTGCTGCACCACCACCACCACCACCACCGCGCGCGCCGCCGCGGCGGCGGCGACGACTACTACGGCAGTAGTATTACCACTTCTGCTGCAAGTCAGTACCATGACTGTTTTGTTGATGCTTCTTTCATTGAGCCTTGCCTCCCGTGCTGCGAGACTCCATCATGCCTCCTTCTGCATACAAAGCCTTTCCAACATAACTAAGAAAAGGACTGACAAGAGTGCGCGGAGGGGCTGAGAAGATTGCGGCACTTGTGCCGACAGCCTCCAGGTCTTCATCAACACCATTCGATTCGAAATCCTGCGCAGGTGACGGGCTGACCACAGTCCTACTGAAAGCAGAACTTGAACACCCTGCGGGTATTTGAACAGATTGCAGACACGCACACCCGCACAAAGCTTTGGTTTTCAAATGAACTGTTGAGTGCCAACTTCATACGGAAAACATTAAACCTCAGGCTGGAGACACAGTAAGTCTAAGACTCTCAGGCTTGTGGACCTTGTGTTTTGTGGCGGTCAACCTGTGATGTGCGTGGAAGTGCTGATTCTTTCCACTACGAGCATACGAGTACAGTGAAAGCATACATGCAGGAAAATAAAGCGTATATATATATATATGAATATATATAATAACAAATGAGGATCAGAGGCCTCGTGGCTAGAACAGGTTTGGTGCTTGTCGTGGGGACATGGGCGCATACACTCTGCCTCCATGAATGGGGCGCCTTGGCCACAATCTACAAAATCCATCATGTATATAGCTGTCTCCAAGCGGTTGAACGTATCAGGAGCACCCCATGCCTGGGTTCGCGTGCAAGAAGTGTAGTTCACACTGCTTTACAATCATGTCCTGACAAGCTGCGAGGCCGGTCCTACAATATCTTCTTTTGGAGATGTCCCTTAGAATGCTATCTCTTATTTGGAGTTCTTATCTGGAATCGACTATACGAACCGCGCATAGTGAATCTTCCTCTCATGTCAGGCAGTTCCATGGGAGCCCGCCACCAAAATGGCATGCTCCCTCTTGCTATCACCTGCATCATGTGGTCCTGCAAGTGCTTGTGATCAGCACGGGCTTCTTCGCATAACGTGCGTCTGTTTCTGCAGAGAAGCGCTCTTGCAATCCCAGTATTGCAGAGGAGGTGTCCCAAATTCGTTTTGCTTTGTGTGCAGATCTCCATACAAAGCGAAGTTTTTGTTGTGAACCGTCCCGGCAAGCATTTCCGACATTTTTCGCGGGGATTTCCGCACATCTCCTGCTTTCCATGTGGGTTGCCCTCGCGTAAAGCTCTCGCATGGGTTTCCCTCTGTGAACCTCTGGATACTGCTGTGGAATCCCCCATGGAAACCCATCTGCCCTTCATGCGCATGCCTGTGCCATCGTTCCATCAACATTTAGAAAGGAAGGTACAACACCCATTGGTTTTCATGGAAACCTCAAAGTAATCTCATCTATCCAATTGCGAGTCCGTTTGAAAGAATTACAAAGACCTTAACCAACTTTAGGTTGGATCTATTACACAATTTCCCACTTTTTATCCGGATATGATCGCTTTTAGTCCTAACAATCCGAAAACTTACATGCACGTGATCTCACATTGGTTTAGCCTTGGCAACCTAATCCACATGCAATGTTTCAAGCACGATGTATCCAGTTAGTCTGAACATGTCTGAACACAGGTGCCGCCCTAAAATTCAATTTTTGCATAAGATGTCGTAGAGGTTCCCAAATGAATGTCAAGCGATTATTCACGGGGGCTTGCGAACCCAAAACATCCTCTCACTCCCGAACAAGCGAGCGCATACAGAAAACGAACGATGCAGTTTGTTGGAGATGCCCTTCTGAGCCTTGCCCTGCAGGACACAGATCGTCATATGGTTGCCCGTTTTCTGTACTTGTACATAGAAAGTCCTAGAATTCTAGCCAGTTCGAAGAGTGATTCTTCAACAGAGCAGACAATTTTCTATGTAGAGCCTCCGTAATTAACATCTTTGTATCTGGGTGTACGAGGATACCAATTATGCCAAACATATTTCATAGTTTCACGAGCGTTTTCTCTGTAACGCCTATCCTTCTACAAGCACGCTCCCGTTGTTGTGGGCTTATGAAGGCCAAAGTGGTTTATGTGTTGCTGTGAATTTCTTGCATGATGCAAGTTGCTTGAGAATGCTACAAGATGGTATGGCGAGACCTGTGGGAGGGGAGCAGGGTTGGGGAAAACATGTTTTGCCCCCACCCCTCCCCCTCCCCGCCCTGAAGCCCCTGACATTCGAAGGCTACGTCATTAGGAAAAGGCAATTTACAATTCAGTGCCCAGCTGTCGGTGGCTGCTAGGCAAAGAGGCGTGCTTTTTCCGAAAGGAAACTGAACGCGCGCATAGCGTCTCCAGGCAAAGTTGTTAAACTTCAACGACCATTCAAAGAAGGGTAAATATCTCCATCTAAATATCGAACATAAGCTATATGGAGGAGAAGCACCACATTCCATGAATGGCATCAGGATTTTACGGAAGCCCGATGCGACGGCTGATCAAACCAAGGTAATTACTTAGGTGCAGACAATTCCGTGAAAACAGCGCAACACATGATGTGCGTGAATACACACCGCCTAGGCAGTGTACCATATTGGAGATCTACATGAAATAAAGGCAGAGTGCCGACCCATGCAATCCTAAACTTCAAGCTCCAAACAAAGCTGTCTTCCCAAAGCACGACACTCTCATGACTGTCCTCCAGCATCCGCTGCGCTGCTTTCCTGGGGATGGGAGAGGGTTCCCTATACCCTCATGAACTTATCCATGGCTCTCCTATATTCGAGATGCCTCCATGTGACGGATCCTGTTTCGCAGGGCCCAAGGCAGTTTGTTGGGAATGCTCGTCTGTGTACAAGGCAGCAAACACGTCAAGATAGCAGCATTTTGATGTCACACACTCACTCAAGCTTCTGCTGTTTTTGCAGGTCACTCTGATATGCCATGCTTTGACTTGAAAGTTTGTCACTATAGGCCCGCTTTGGGGAATGCCGCAGCAACATGTGGGGCCTGTAGCCGGGCTGTGGAAACTCCTCACAGATTGCAGAAGGCTTTCTTCGAGAAATACACACCAGCCAAAACAACCGAGCATCCTTCCTATGCAGAGGCAAAGCACGTTCGCCCACCTAGCCTGGTCCTGGTGGGCTGCAAATGAATCCTAGGCCTGAAAACTCTGAAGACCCCATGAGATTCTTGACCAACCCCAAACAGCACTGCGAAACCTCTGGTAAACGTCCAGGATGTCCTGCAGGAGTTGCAGCACGCAATCTGATTCCAAGCTTCAGGCTTCAAGGACCTACTGGCTGCTGGCCATTTGTCGTTGGAAGTGTTGGCAGTCCTACTAACCGGCAGCCATTCATGAGCTATCCTGAGACGGAAGCAAACAAGGGGGGTGTTGACATAACATCATCACGGTTTTTGAACTAGAGCTGCACTCGAGGCTGGTCTTGCTTTCAGACGTGGGGATGATTGCATAGCGGCGGGAGCCGCGTGTCCTCGAAGAGATCTGACTTGCCAGTTGAGGCATGTCTTCCGCCTCTGGTGTGGCTATGTGAGCTGCTTGTAAGTTTGCTGCAATGTTCTATACTTTGAAAAGCCTTTGTCGTTATACGACTTCATCGAAATTGTGTGCCCATATAAGTTCAAGTGCCGTTGAGAGGTCCTGCAAGTCGGACAGCAAGAGGTCAAGGACACGTGATCTTCATGTATCTGTCTGGGGTATCTAATACTTTGAGTGGACGTAATAGCCGTCTTTGGCAGGTGCCCGGCTGCACAACGCATATATGCGGAGAGCCCCTACCATGCAACTGCATCATCTGCATCAGCCATCTACCAAAAAGTTGCAGTGTCATATCTGAAGACAGTTATCTCCTTGCGTGCCCCCTTTGAAGGGTGGAGTCCCTGCTAAGAGCAGAGTGAAGGGACCATGATCTAGCGACAGTCTGCGAATCCGGAAGCCGCTTTGTAGCCCGCGCATGGAGGGGAGGCTGCTTGGACATTAAAACAGCAATGCGTGGCGATGATGGAACGCACAAAAACAAGAACAGCAGTAGAACAGAAACGGCAACTGTAAAACACTACTTGGAAGGACGGGGATTCCAACCATACTCTTTGACAGCCGTAATGCATAGGCTAGTCTCACATCCTGGGCCATTCTTTGGTAACAGCTATCACACAGCATCGCCTGCTGAAGCGCCTGCTCCCTACACAGCGAGATGCACACAAACCATCTTCCGAGCCCACATCGCCTGTGTCACTTCTGTGCAGAGCCTCTTACTATACCTTCAATGACGATAGTATGTTCATGTCTGCACAGATGTTCACTACTGCCATTCTAGCCATCTCGCCCTCCCAACCTGGCTCGGCAAGTCGAATTGCATCTGGTGCCGGAGGCCTGCAATTCTGTCATTCCTTCATCTCATGAGCAGAACTAGTACATGCCGTCATCATAATCCGTATCCTTTTCATCATCATCGTCGTCGTAATAGTAATAGTAGCACAGCAGCTGCAGCAGCAATCGTCGTCGTAGCCTCTTATCGAATACCCTCCCCTGCTTGCACGTGCTGCGCCCCGTGAAATCCTTACGTCTGTGAAGCTCGAGCGGCTATGCAATTTCTTGAAGCGTAGGGGATGCAGGGAGGTGCAGGACAGGGGTAGGGGGAGGTGCGGGGGGTGCGGTATGGGCGCAAAGCGTGTCAAGGACCATTCCAAGCGTGCACATGCAACAACTACTGGTAGTTACAGCTTTTGTGATAGCGCTTGTCTGTGCGCGTGAGGCACCTTCCGCGAGATCAGGAACTTGGCCCCTTAGTTTGGAAGCCTGAGAATTACTAAAGGCGGCAAAGCTAGGGAACCTTCAAGAAGCCCAGAAACTTGACATCAAAGAAGGTACTCCCATCAAAGCCAGTGCAACATTAATCCCTACATCAGCCGCAACGTGTTTTTGCTGCCAAAACACGACTGTCGCGCAACTTCCTGGCCTCTGCACACAGATATATACAAAGAATGCAAAAGAACATGGAAGCTACAATATTAGTTTCGGGTTCAGCGTGTAGGGCTGATAGGAATCATGTAGGGCGGTTGTTTCTGATTAGGTGAGGGGATTATATGCGCAAATGATTGTCCCAATTGCGGATGCAACTCTGCGGAAGTGATATTGAATTCTGGCACATTCCCACAAACTTATATGGAGAATTCTCACAGAGCCTTGGGAGGGTGGTAGATGGTAAGCAATATCTGCACCAGAATAAAAAGCCAAGAAGGTTCAGAATTGTACATTATTCTGCATTAGCAATCTCCAGGTTCCATGCTATAACTTAGGAATCTGTGCGATGGCCCTAGCTAGGATGTTTCCAAAACATGGCGCATCCTGCCTTGCGTGCCTCAACAAAAGACCTTTCTGGTTTAGGGTTTGGCGTGATGCCTTTCCCAAGATGCGGCACGCAGAGATTGCTATGCCTGCAAACTAGGTCACACTTTACATTAGGAGAAAAGATTTCCCGGAACAAAATCCAGCAAACTGCATCAAAGTTACCACGCATCTGCCGAGCAAGCTGGGCCCACAGGCTTCTATTGCTCAACTGGATTGTGGGCTCAGAGTCTGTGCCTAAGAAAAACAATAGATTCTGTCCCTCGTAGGTCCTCCTGCTGTAGAGGTCTTCTCCGCTTTACGGACCCAAAAAACTCACTGCTGTGTTTGGCAAACCCCATATGCTTCCATAGCCATATCCATATACACCTAAAGCAGGAGCAATAACTATTACAATCACCGGACTTTTGCTGGTAGGCATAAGCGGTGTAGTGGTGCGGTGCTGTCTCTGTTGAAGATCATTGCTGCCAGTATTTCTTGTGGGAGTGAATTGAACATTATGTAGGAAGGAGCTTGAAGAACAAGTTCACCATGGCCTCCAAACTACTCAGGCTCCTGCACCAAGTCATTACATGTTTACAAAGGCTTGTGCCTCAAACGCCGGCGAGATACATCAATATTCGCATGCACCGGAGCGAGTAGCAAACATTCTGGCCGAATTGCGGCATACAAGCGTCTTGTCTCCCAAGTTCCGGAAGGCCTTCTAAAGATGCAAGCAAACCACACATGCCAGCATCCCCGATCCAATCCCGTCTTGCATGGCATCCGGAATGATCACAATATACTGTATACTATGATATGAAAATATGTATGTTTGACATTTGGAGGTTGGGGGGCTTCAATACTGGGAGCGGGGAGTTCCTTCCAGCAGGGGCTGCTACCCAGAATGACGCAGGAAAGGCAGAGGAGGCATGGGCCATCTGGAGAATGAAGGAACAGAAAATGCCAACCACGATATTCTGGGGATTAGATAGGGGCTACTAGAGGGATCCATGCCTCCATTCCCTACTAACAACCAGTAAGAAGAAGTACAAGAAGGTATCCTGGGGATCCTGTAGCAACTCTAGGTTGGAACCAAAACAGCGATGACCAAGCATGGCGAAGTTGCCCGCTTGAGGACACTCATGGCCTCTATACCTCAAGGTGTGGGAATCACCTACCCCAATAGCCCCCCTGAAGGGTTTCTTCCAATTGGCCCAGCAAGCCTTGGTTGACCTCAGGGTGAATCTGGAGCTGGTGTACCCTCCCCCAAACTGCTATGGAACCACATTGCCCTATAAAGGCTACACTACTTCTGCAAAGGACTGTGTCCGGTTCCAGTTTCCAGGTTAGTCTGGAGAGGATCCTGGTTTCAGTGGAGGGGTAACTGTCGTTTTGACTCAGCCTACATCACAGATTTGATTCGTTGGGGGATGTGTTGCTGGAGCGGTTGCTATTAAAAGGAAAAACCAGCTTGTCATAATGCAATCATCGCCCTAGTTCCTAGTTCTAGCAAAGGTCCCTTTCGAAGTGTCCCGCCTTTCAGGAATGGTTTCTTTCCTGGTGATATCCGAAACGTGCATAAACATGCAAATGTCAAGAACCTCATACCCCCAAAGCTCTCTAACTATGTAGCCACTACATAGCCCAAATAGCCCTTGCTCCCACAATTTTGAGAACCTCCTCCCTAGCAAGGCAAAGAAGATGGTGCAGGGCTCCCTCACAATGCCTTACAGCCAAAGTATTGCTGGGGCCGTTTTAATTTTGGAGGCCTCAACATTCGAGGTGTCGCATTTCGGGATTTCAAACAAGCATCAATGTCTGGACAACACCTAGATGAAGGAGGACGAGTGCTGATGGCTGTACCAGGTATGGTAGGCATGCTTTTCCACGCAAGCGTAGTAACGTGTCGAGTGCCCTGTCGCCACTGCGCGCGTCTGATCTGAGCTGACGTCCTCTGAAAGTGACCACAACGTAGCACAACTGATATCGAAATCCCAACTTATGCCTATGCATAGGGTTCTTGCCATGTCTAGTGCCTGCAGTTTCGCTCAAAAGCACAGACCAGGATGTCCATGCGTCGGCAGCCGTCTCAAATTGCCTCCTGAGGGTCTGGAGTCTAGAGGTGGCGTGGATCGTGGAAAAGCAGCCAGCACTCAAGCACGAAAGGTGCTTCTGAGGCTGCATGGGAACTTGAACCGGAGCAGTGATCCTCATATCACATGAAAAATAATATATATATATATATATATATTTTTTTTGGTATCATGGCAGTTGGACGGTAATTATACACTGTGACAGCACTTTTGAAAAGCACATCTGATCATCGAAATGACCCTCGAGATGCGTATACGAGCCCCCAGTTCTGGGTGGCTCCACTAAAAAGGAACATGATCAAAAGAGAGCATCGGAATGGCTGCAACACTGCCAGTTGGGTCAGCAGTGGAAGTACGCATGGCCCTGCACATCACCCTGGCGACAAGTTGCTGACCCCTGACAACAAACAGCCACCCCGTCCAAAAAGTTGCTGCTAGTCTGCTATGATTGCTTCGAGCTTGGCCCTGCGCAACAAATCAGGTTACAACCTTTTCGGCTCATCTCAAAAAGAAATTCGCTCGCAGTGATCTGCCGATGGAAGCTCAAAAGGCAAGGCTGATGAGGAGTTCACGTTCTCCACCGGAACGTCGTCACCCACTTCGGAGTCACTGTCTGACAGACCCAAACGGCCTAAGCCCTCAGAATCTGACACTGGAGCAGTCGTCGGCCTCATGGTGGGGGACAGTTGCTTGTTCGGGGACTCTCTGCCGCTGCCCTTCGAACTCAAAACTGCCCGGTCTTTGGACTCACGCGACTCTTTGGAGTTGTGGGAGTCCCGGACTGTGCGCAGACTTGCAGGACTCACGGAATTGAGCAACTCTGCGGCGGCTGACCCTGCGCGCCCTGTAGATGTCTTGCCCATCATCAACGACTCCATGGAAGCAACCAAGCGTTTGCCAATCTCCTTCGTCTGCTGCAACAGCATGGCTTCTGCAGCATGAGAGCAGCTGAAGGGCATGGCTATCTTCTTGAAGATTGCCTTGTAAGCATCCACCAGGTAGGGCCCCACGTCGGGCCCAAGACCATCAACTCCTAAGCCCTGTCCCTGTAGTGTGGTGTAGAACTCATGGCCTGGATAGACGAAGCCAGCATCCGCGTTTACTGTAATCATTCGGTTCCAAGCCATACCTTGTCTGAATTCAGCACCTGATGTGGATGACGTAATTGAAGGCTGCTTGGACATCAAGATTTCTGAGCCAGTGCCGTCACCGTCCTTAAGCATGACTCGACTGGCTTCCAGCACCATCCCGGCAAAGACGGGATTGTAGAGGAGGCCCTTGTGCAAGAGCACCTCATCGAAGCTGCAACTGCCACTCAGCACTTGGGCACTGAGCCACTAAGCACTATCTAAAAGCTCTGTGGAGAAGGGTGGAGGATCGGTATGTATGCCCATTCTTCTTCCCCTCATAGTTCCGATTCATCTCTCCTTTCTTCTTGAGGTTCCGTTTACAAATCCCTCGCGCAAGCATAGAGCGGCCTTGGGGACCGCCTGACAATGCCTTGCAATTTAGGAAAGGAGCCTATCGTTCAGGACAGAAAAACCCATCGTGAAAAATCAGCGCGCGTTTACGTAATCCTGGCGAAGGCCCTGTCATGCATCGAAGAGCGGAGCTCTTTGCGTGATGTAACTTGGAGACGGTACCCTAATTGAAATCGCGCTGCACTTTGATGATATTTTGGCAAGTTACGGTTTTTCTTACGGTTTACGGTTTCGGCGCCCGCCCCACCGAACCCAACAAATCCCACTAATTTTGCCAACGTTCTGTTGGGACTTGCCCGCGGTTCCCTAGATTGTGAGTTGATGAAAGACTGCAGATATTTCCTGCGGGCCACGGCAGCTTTGAAGAATGCAACTTCAACCCCCAACCCCAAATGTGGTCGCTTTACACACAGCCAGCAAGCCCACTGAAAACTCAATTACGGCCGTTGATCACGGAAATCTGGCTTTTGGGATACAGACGACAACCGTCCTTCGGTATTCCCAGCAATGTTTAGGGAGACTTGATCAACAATAGTCCTGGCACAACCAAACAGTCCGCATGGGGCAGCGCTTGGCTGAACTCTTCTCTGGTGCGTGGCCCGGTGACCCTCTCCTTCACAGGGCAAGCGGGAGCAGGGAACTAGGACGGTTTAAGATAGTATGTCACTACATGGCCGCCCGTTCAACGACAGATGCCGTCTGTGAAAGGAGCCATTCACCTTGAGTTCTTGCCCTCAAACTCTTGGCATCCCCGGGCTATGCTTGCGGAATGCCAGGGGCATCCCATGGGTCCGAAGCAACCACTTAGAACACTGCATCTTGATTGGGCCGTTAACATTGAAATCTAAATGATCAGCCTAAGCGGCTAGCTTGTTTGCGTCATCATGCGCTATAAGTTCAGGCAAGCACTACAAGGCCTTCATGGTTTTCGTGCCGTGCAGCAGGAGTGTATGAGTCCTTTGTGTAGCTCGGTGAGCGATTGGCACGGAAATTTGTACTCCCAGGCCATGCAAGTAAAGATGAGGCCTGACTGAGGGTCACGCAGTAACAGTGGCATTGCTGCAAGTACAATAGAAAGCTAGGGACCCCAATGCGATAACCGTTATCCTTTACGGTCACCATTAATTTGTGGGTGGGGCCTAGTCCAACTTATTCCCTGCAGCTGCCGCCAGAATGACTCTCAATCCCAGAAAGCAACCTGACTCTAACATATCCAAAGCGCAGGTGTTCTTGTTATATTCTGTGGCAGTATCCAATTTCTAGGGTGTAGGGATTGCAGTTCTAGGTCCGGAGTACGTAGGCGAACCGAGCCGTACGCAGTCTGTAGTTGAATTTGACAAGTCGTCAGGCACAACAAAACTACCAAACCAGCGTGTGACCATTTTCTTTGAAGAAACTGGAGCATCCGAGCCCGAACGATCTCTAAGGCCTGGGGTCCCAACAGGTCCCAAGTTTGAAAACCCAAATCTCCTGCAGAATACGCTGCAGGTGGATCTGCAACACCATGCTGGCGGACATTGCTTCAACGTCCTCGCGGCCGTGGCGCTTACGAGTTCTCCCCTAGTCATCCCGCAAGGACACCCACCACAAGTGGCGGTTACAAGTTGGCTTATCCCCCCACCCAGTGACAGTCCATAACAGGGTACTACTAAGGGCTTAATTCAGGCATATTGTAGTTCATGCTCAGCTATTCTTGAGTGGGGCGGTCTCCACGTCATTGATTAGTTGAGCTTGAGCATGAAGATTCACTTCTGAGGCTCAGCTTTGAGTGAGATTTCTGCCGTAGAGGCTGAGACTCCAAGGGCGTTGCGTAGGTCTTATCATTACGGTACGAGTGCCTCACTCAATCCCGATCTGGATCTCGCTCTCAAGCAGACAAGAATGATTTTGAGAAGCTGTGCGTTCTAGACCAATAGCGAGATCTAAAGCACGTCTTCCTCCTAAGCCGTATAACTGCGCATCCTCAATCTTATTGGTTCGGCAATTTTTATTTTTGGGTCCTCCCTCCATTCTTGGCCTGTGCTTGAACCTACCTAGCTTTGGATTCCTTGCTAAATCTTTCTCTCCAATGCTCTTACATTTCATGGTGCCTAAGCACGTGTGTCGAGAGTCGAGTCGACTCACATAACAAGAGGATTCTCAAATTCATGGGTCCTGCGTTAGCAGTCATTAGGAATAGATGTCACATGGGAGCTTCGGATAACTACCCACATAATTAAGATCAGGACCGTTTTAAGCATGCTGCTCAGGGATGCCGGCAACAGAATTCCGCCGAAACAAATTTTAGGTGGGAGCGAGGGGTCTTGTATGTTCTAGCTGTTAGCACGATTACGGACTTTCCTGCTTCATTGCTATTGAGCTAGTGATTTGTGCCACCGTGCAGGACGCTGACAGGTCCCGGCCTCTGTGTGCCCGATGATCAGCACCTTGAGCGTTCGCAGCAGCACCGGCACGAGGAGAAATTTCCCAAATTGAGATGGAACAACGATGAGGACAAGCCAAGGTTGAAAAGGCCTGTTCGATCCAGATTCTAAATACCTTGGCCTGCAAAGTTTCAATCCCAGGAGATCGCCATTCATGCTAAGATTCATACCAGTGGCCAGTGGCTAAGACCCAGATATGTCCAGAACACCAAGGAACCCAGCTTAGAAGCAGCAGCCGGAGAAACAGCAAGAGGCAAGCAGCAGCAGCACAGCAATCCGGGTAGCAGGAGGACGAGGAGCAGGCGGAGGAGCAGGCGGAGGAGCAGGCGGAGGAGCAGGAGGAGGAGGAGGAGGAGGAGGACGAGGAGGAGCAGGAGGACAACGGAAACGGCAGCAGCAGCAGCAGCAGCAGCAGCTGCCACCAGCAGTGTGACAGAAGAAGAGGAAGAGGCACAACGATTGATGAAATGCTGAGCTGCGAAAGCGCAAGCGCTTCTTCATACAATCCGAAAACACCTCAGAAGGAGCCTGGATAAGCTGCGCACTCAAGACAAGTAGGCCAACCCTGAGCTCGATTATCCTTTGCACTCCACCAGCTAAAGTTCCCATGTAAACCTGACTTCATCCTTGGTTGAGGCCCTGTGCCTCTTATGGAAATCCATGATTGCTGAGATAAGGAGCCCTTGCTCCACTCGAGGTGGAGGCCGAGTCAATGAAGCGACGACGTTTCATTTCCTTGCTCAGGCTGCATCTCTGCCAGCAAACAACAGGAATAGAAGCAAATTTGCTACCAAACACTCCGCTCCCCCGACATGCTTGAATAGTTGCTATGCCAGCCTTTTTGTTGTTTAATTTTTGGGATTGATTGTGGTACCAGGCACTGCCCCTCCTGACCTTGTCAGGACATGGGAGCCTACCAAGAGCTCTTAACAGTCTTAACAGGAAGGCCACACTCGGACCAGCAAATTTGAGAGCCTTTAATCAACACCAAACTGTCTCCCAAACCCTCCTCCCAGTCCAGAGTACTAAGTCTTAGGACAAACCAGAACCCGTCTCACTTAGTTTTCCATTTTATTTTCCATCCACTATTCTATCTCTACAGCCTCTTTACCTCTTTTTGGACCGTCTATACTCACTATAAATCCTTTTTAACCAACCCCTTTTAAAAGGAACTGCCTTGCCGCAGACAAAATTCGCTAGCCTCATCTTGTTCGGGAAACGGGTCTGACATCGTTTAGGGGATTCCTTTAAAGCAAAACGCAGCAATATACGGGTTTGCACGGGAGTTTCCAGAAATTAGGGGTCTTGTTTGAGGGTCCTTATGCTCAGGAGGACGATAGAGCTTTGGGTACATAAGGAGGCTGCTTCATTCTGGAGATGCTCAGAAGGATCCATAAGCTGGAGTAGGACTAGTACCAGTCGAAACAGAACCAGTGGTATGAGAGCAGGAAACGCAATGTAGACTAAGCCTTCGTCTACGGGAGTTTGGATTCGAAGTCAAGCTGCACAGATTAAATTTCATCCCCCTGCGTACTGCCGGAGGGTTGTTGCAGTATTCTTCTGTAACATCGTCAAATTTTGCGTATTGGGGACCACTCCAGGATACAAGAGGAACATGTTTCCTTCGGTTTGGGCAAGTCAGCAAGATATGGCAGGTTCTCAAAATTGTCGTCCTTTTTGGGACCCCATTTTGAAATGGCCCAATTTTGTATGGTATACAAACCAGGCATCATGATTTTGACAACCTACAATATAGTTTCCAACTCATAGCAGAGGACGCTACAGAACTTGGCAGCTGCACCAGGTTTGCTGCTTTGGCCAGGCATCGCTGCTTGTGATGACTCGCAGGATTGTAGCCTCCTGCTCCTGCAAGTAGTTATAGGGGTTGTATAAGGACAAATAAGGACATAAGAGGCTACGCAAGGTTTGAGGTTTCTGAAGATTGGAGAATCAGCAACTTAGCAACTATTCGGCTGCCTTACCTCACCTACTGCTGCAGCTGGCAACTCAAAACGCTGCACCTCTTGTTGACATAATAAGCCACATGGAATCAGGCGATCGTGGTTTCAGTATGGCCTTATAGCCTGAGGGGCGGTCATCGGCTTGCTAGTCACCCCTCGTCCAGAAGTGTTGGCGATTGTACGGCCATGACAACTGCCGCAGACTGGAGACACCCACGTTCCTTTGGGGGTTGGTGTGAGCATCTATGACGTTTCGGGACAGAAATTGCCATCATACTTGAAGGAAGGGGCCGCTGATGCCAGTGACAACAAATCCTCAAAATTCAACTTGTGGAGCTTCGTCACAAAGGGGTACCTGAGCGAACCCTATATGTAGGGGTTGACCCTATGTATGATTTTCACGAAAAACTTCTTGAGAAGCTCCCACGTAATCCTACTGGTGCAAGCGGCCGGATGCCTCCATGGAACCGTCGCGCTTGAGTGTAATGGTTGGGAGAGCATAAATGTGCTCAATCATGGCGTCGATCATCTCCTGACGCGACTACGTGTCAAGACGTGGGACAACCCAAATCTACAGGTCTTGACACGAATCTACCCAGAGGGAAGGGTTCGAGGGAAGCGGCTTGTTTACGTATTGTCGGCTCAAAGGTGACTAATGTTTTATGTCCAACGCTGGGGTTACTTCCCGGTTCCTCCACCACGGTAACCTAGCGTCTAGGCAGAAGGATCCCACAAGATGCGGCTTTCCTGAGCGACTGGGCATGCAGCCCGAAACCTGTCGGATTGAGGCGGCTATCTGGCGCCAATGTGGGGAAGGTCCTGAGAACTAGAAGGTAGCTCTCCCGTTTTGCGCAATCTCAGGCAGGTCACCAACACACAATGGTTCAACGTGTGAATGACAGGTTGAGCATGATTTTGGCGCCGAAGCGCCGCCTCGGGCCATTGGGATTAAAGGATGCAGAAGCAGCACTCTCATTGTTTGTCGCCGCAGGTGTAGGGACACCGAAGGTGAGGGATTCTGGATATCCAGGTCGGTTTGGCAAGTGGTGTCACAGGAATTTTGGTCTGTTCATCCATGCCGAACGTCTTCAGCAACGACGCGCAGGACACTACCCCAAACAATGAGCACGTCTCATGCTTTCAACTTGGAACCGGACAATGCTTCCACCCACCCCCTGACGGCCCCCTGAGCAGCCAAAGCCTGAGCCTTGACTGACTGAGCACCAGAAGGCTATGAAATGCATAAATCCCAAGGGAGCACAGCTACTCCTCCTCTGGTACTTGCGCGCAATAGGAAAAGCATAATTAAAGCATGAAACAATTTATGGAAGGAACCTACTTGCCACCCATCTGCCAAAACCTGCCCATGCCCAACTCCCAACGCAGGGCTAGAAATCCACTAAGAGGACTGTGAATCTGATTTCTTTACAAAAATACTTCTTCCAAATCTCGGTCAAACAGTACAACACCATGCACGATATTGAAGTCCCCTACTCCCCGACAAAACCCCTCTGGAACCGCTTTTCAACCTCTGCTTCCAGCCTCATTAATGCCCACAGCCAGAAGCGGCTGGAAGTCGTCTGGGCTCCAGGCATTAACGATCCTGCAAAATCCATGGTTTTGAATGGCAGTTCATTCATCTTGTCTCTCATGAGTGGGGAATGAAAGAATGGAAAAGAAAATGAAAACTACTCTACTTCTGCGCATGATAGTATACAGGTGTTTACTAGCAGGATGCGTATTCCTGCATTCCTTGCTAAGCGGAGGTAAGCTCCTGCGGCTGCTGAGTGCATGTCAATCATCAAGCCCTTTCTCGACTGAACCCATTTTTTGAGCTGGGCCTGGATACCTTCCAGGAATGCGCATATGCTCAAGTTCCTGAAGACATAGTTTAGAAGGCTCCAAGTTCTTGTCCGAGGAGCTGTGCCGCGTTCATAGAGGAATGGATTCCTTGGTGCCATGGCCAGAAAAAGATGGGGGTGCCGCAAGGACAACTCAGGGTGTCCCTGCAACCTAGCTCACAAGGACTATGACTTTGATCACCAACTTGTAGGCATGTCTAAGCCAGAAGTGGATTGAAGGTCGCCTTTCTGGATCCCTCATGCGAGATGAAGCACCAGTGCCCGAAACCCGCCTCAAAACATGTCTTTACGGCATGGTGTCTTGCATGCCCTCTCCTCCAGGTGGGTCTGAGGTTGCCAAGTTTTTACTGACCCCAGCCACTGGCTTGTTGAATCGTCCCATCCGCACCCTGTGAAATATATTGGATGTTATAAACGGGGGTTCAGAATGCCAGGGCTTCAAGCTCCAATCCGCTGTGCTGCCCCGAAGACCCGAAGTTCCACCCAGAAACTTACAAGCTTCAACCCAACCACTCCTTTGCGCGACCTAAACTGCTGGCAACATTAGCTGGGCAGCTGCAACCGTCACATGAGATGGGCAGAATCGGCACGCGGTTGAAATGCGCCTGAGCTCGTCGCAACCAATCTCAGCAGTTTCCATCCTTGTCTTTCTGGAAACTGCCAAATGCTGCCAAATACTATATTCATCATTCGCCTAGTGGCACTTTGTAATCACAAAGCTTGCATGCTGGTGCAGCAGTAGCTGTGTGCATGTGCCAATGTCGGAATCGAGCAAGCGAGGCTGTTGCAACATGATTCCTTCTTGGGCTTCTTCAAGGAGCACCAGCGGTCCAGTCTACAAATGCTACAGCAGCCCCATCTACACTGGCCTTGAAACTCAACATCATCCCAGAGATGAAGACACTGTCGGAGTCTACGCAGAATCTCACATCAAAGCATGGAAGCCCGAAAGCATGTGCTCTACTCTACTCTGTCCAAGACTTAGACACAACACGCAAAACCAAAAGAAAAGCCAAACTTGTCTCTGCAAGCTTGAAAAGACTTCTTGAATCTCCGCGTACAGTTAACTTACAACGCAAGCCTGCAAATCATCAATACAGTCTGCAAAATTCATATTAGAAAGTGCCTTGGAACAGTCTTGCATAGCTGCGGAGGTTTTTGTAGAAACGCTTGACAGCCCATAGCACCCTACTACGGCCGAGATCGGTCCCAAACACGGTCACGAGCTCTCCAACGCACCAGGGTCGCGACATCCTGGGTAGCGCACAAAGCAGCGATGACGACAAGGGATGAAAGCAAGGAGCTCATAAGAATCAAGCTCAACAAAACTAAAAAGGATGCCAAACTTGATAATGACAAACATCTTTTTGGTGAGTGTTTGTCGCGATGGAAACGTACTGGTGATAGCGGGTGGAAGGCCTTGGGGCCCTCATTTTCAGTGTGTTGAGTTAGGGGCTAAAAACCATTTTGCACGCGTTTTTCAGATGTCTTCAGGAGGTTGGGATGATGAAGAAGCCCTGAACTTTGGGTAAGCTTTTTTCAGACATGTGTGAATTGCGGAGGGGTCTCTGGGCGAAACTTTTCCGTGTTATGATAAACCGACCTTCATGGAGTTCCCGCCCCCCCCCCACAGATCACGCTGTCTTTCACAAAGAGCTTCAAACAGCCGCATCGTGTGCGTGGAGGTGCCCCCAGAAAGCCCTCATCTTAAATCCAGATGCAAGTCCCTCGAAAGACCGCACCTTTATGTGAGGGTCCTGCTACGTTGCACACACATGTTTCTTCAACCGCCACCAAGGGAGAAAGACCTGGCTATGACATCTCTTTGCACCGAGTTGTCCCTCTAAACCATCTCACGCATCCGAAAATGCTTATGGAGGTCCTGCTTAAACTAATGCAAACACAGCACATGACAAAAGCGGGAGTGTGCAGAACCCATCATTTGCGGAGGATTCCCCCACCCTGAATCCAATACTAGATGGCTGGGTCCCCCTGCAATACCAATGACTTTTATCGTCTACATAATATGAGCTTGCACAGCAAAGAGCCTGAAGCACCATCTGATCTCTGTATGTAGACTTGAGACTTGCCTACCAACAAAGGTGCGGGCGCATAGGTCGCCCTGTTGCTTTCAATACGCAAAAGTGGCACGAAACCTGGGTTTTAGCCCGATTTGGAGGAAAAGACAGGCTAGTTGGACTTCCAGGAAACTATTGCCGTCAGGACACGCTTTCACTCTTTGTTACATTGTCTTTCGGTTTCTGAGATTGATTGTGTTAACCCGGAGTCCTCAACCTGCAAGACATAGAGAAACAAAAACGCCGTAAATACCAGTGTTTGGGCATGGTCGCCAAAGGCATGGATGCTTGTGTAAGCTTTCCTTGTTCCACATCCTTGTGCAGTATGTTGTACAAAAGACGCAAAAACACTGTAAATACCAGTGTTTGGGCATGGTTGCGAAAGGCATGGACGCTTGTGACAACGTGTCTTGTTCCACATCCTTTGCACCGTGTGTTGTACAAAGAGGCGAAACCACTGTAAGTACCAGTGTTTTGGGCATGGACGCAACGTGAATGACGTTCTTATCCCCCCCATCCCCGCACCCCTACCCCCAGCCGAACAACACCTGCAAAAACACAGGGCGACTATCGCGCCCGCCACCAACAATTTATCCCCCAAAACAATTCTTCTTTGCAAGCTGCTCAGCGCACCACACACGGAGACACTACGAATCCACCTTGCCTTTGGGTTTGTGATTCCAATGTGAACCTACCACCCTTTTTGCAGGTCTCTATGAAACTTAGCTGTTTCTGCATTCTGCAAGCTTCAAGGAAGAAGCTCTGCCGCCATCACATGAGCACATCGGAGGTTTCCGCACGAAGGAGTACACTTCGTGCGCGTATCGCCGTACACACCAAAACTCTTTCTGCCACTCGTTGTGGCCTTGCTCTGTCATACTACAAAGAGCTATTCCTGGACCTTCCATTCTGCATGCGGATTGCGCCCCGTTCAGCCCTTTCATATAAGCAGCTGCGTAGATGACTGATAAACAGCTGAGAAACCAATCAAAGCTCTCGCATTTCTTTTTGTTTGGGGTGTATCGCTTTATACGGTTAGGCACACTGCGGTGTTCATACCTATCGTTTTTCCAATGTTTTGCCAGATCCCTTGCCTGAATGCCCTGCATGTTGCTTTTGGATCGGATCCTTATAAGTTACCAATCGTTCTTTCGGGTGGCCCTATCCATTTACTGGATAATTCTATCTCTGCCTGACCTTGGGTCCTACACGATAATAAAGTCGCTCATATGGAGTTGCTTCATGCCGATGTAGAGATCCTCATCAAAATCCTATACCCCACTTCAAGTAGATGCCGCGCCAATTTTGTTATTGAGAGATTGGGGCAGAGGCCCCGGCTTTAAGGCTTCAAATGGAGATCCCGCGACTGCTCTTGTCAGCACTACTGGGCTCCCCTACGAGTAGACCAAAAAAGGAACGGCTTGCATTTTCATGGTGCCCGGTCTAGGGAAGAAACTTTGCTATGGGGCAAGGCTGGGGCAACAGGCTCGGGGCAAAAGAATCACGAAGCCAACTTGCATTCTTTGCCCTCGGCTGGGGTCCAAGCCTTTTGCCCCAGCCTTTCCCCATAGCCCAAACCCCTGCTACAAGACAATTTGGTCTGATTCCCACTCTAATGGGCCTTCAATCGCGTTTCCCACCAAGGTTTTTATGTAACACGCATTGGGCGCTGCTGAGAGTCGCATGATATGGCTTGGCAACCGTGTAGGCATATAATATAACCTGAGAAACCAAAAAATCCTAGTTACACAGAAATGTGGGCCGCACAGCTTTCCTTTCTGGAGTGATCATGAGGCTAGGCTCAGTAGGAATGACGCAATACCACCATTATAGTGAGAGCGAAGCGAGAATGACGATGCCTGGATTAAAGCTTAAACCTGCATGCTTTTTCCGCTCCGGTCTCTTAATGACTTAATGACGACTAATTATTCGTTCTCAAACACGCTCAACTTGTCTCAAATGCTCGCGACTTTTTTAGAGAGCATTTGAGCTAGGGCCCCATATCAAGGAGCCCTTTTGAGCGAGGCGAGGTACAGCGACGATAGCATTCAAACAATCGTCTTCATCAAGTCCTGACAGACCTTCTGGTGGCAACTGAGTCCGCCATCATACGCGGGTTGAACTGCTTGCTATGATATTTTGACCGCCCAGCATTTAACTGAATTTAACTGGACCAAGCATGGCAGCCTAGCTCTTCACAGGGTAACCAGCTTTAGGAGCAATAACTTTGTGAGGAAGTAAGTATCTACCTGCACCAAGCATGGAAAGGCTCCGCCAACCCGTGTGCAGCAGCAGTGCCCTCGGAAGCCCGAATCTTCAGCATGCTAGTACGCTTTTCCCTCCAATTTTAGCATTCACTTGCATCTGGCACGACCCGACCCCAAATGTAGCTGGGCATCATTTGAGGAGTAAGCAGCGGTACCAAGTACGCCACTCCACTTCGCACCTTGTGGAATCAGCCCAGCATTTTGGGTCTGCGCTGCATCTCCCGTGATGTTTCAAAGGGTTGGAAGGAGAAATAGGAAAATACTTTGACAAGATGGTCCAGGGCCGGTAGCTTTCAATGGTGTCCAGGTTCCTCGAACAGTTGCGATGAATCATGGGGCTCATGCGCAGGTGCCCGAACATAGTTATCCTGAAAAAAACCATGCAGTGCATCATCCCTTGCCCGTGCGAGCGGAAGGGCAAGTAGCCTCCTCACGGTCTGACTTGGACATCAACCTCAGGCCTTGCAGTGAGCACCCCTGTCTAGAGGATTGCCAGGTGTGTGTGTGTGTGTGATGGGCTTAGAACGCTGGACTTCTGGTCCTGACCCTCAGGTAATCGCAGCACTTGCAGTTGTGACGAGGTGCACTCTCGAACAATGAGTCCAAGTCCTGCAGCTCATCAGAGTCCAGAAACACCTTCGCAGGAATGAGTTTTGGCCCCGGAAGCAACCCATACTTGTATTGCTGGGCCTAGCTGGTCACCTAACTACGTGGCGCTTTGGCAGCAGAAATTCGTGCAAGACTAGGGGCTTGGGGAGATGTGGATGAACAGGTGGCTTAAGCACCCAGACAGGGTAATTCCCAAAGGATGTACCCAACTGATTTTAATATAGCCACTGCAACTACTTTGAGTATGAGTATTGCTACTTTTATTCTACTATTATAATTACTACTACTTTTATTATCTTACTACTATTATTACTACTTTCTGGTTTCAGAGATGCCTGCATGTCAGGTACAGTCAACTGTTGCCGCTGAGCAGTCAACAGAGGAATCGCAACAAACAACAAGAGTACTAGGGGTTAGGGTTTAAGGTGGGCGTGGACTTCAACAAGCCTGCAGCAACACGCAGCAGCCTTACCCCCGGCCATGGAGTCAGCTGCGGCGATTCAGGCAACAGCCCCCATTATTGACAAAAAAAACGAGCTCAGCTCAATGACATTCATTGCTGCAAGCAAGTACTCCTCGCCAAAAGGTTGAGGTTTTAGCCTTAAGGGCCTAGGTTTCTAGGACAATATACCTACCAAGCCCCGTAAAACAAGGAAGTCAACATTTATGATGGTAAGATTCACTCTGCTGGATCTCAACTCGAAAGGGCAGGAGTCTGTGCAGAATCTCAGGGGCAGCGTTGCCTGCGATATGCCGTAACACGATGCTGATGATGCTGGCAACAGTGTGGGAGTGTGAGGTTGGTGGCGGTGGAGGCAGGAGCAGCTACAGGAAGAGTATGAACAATAGTAATCAACAGTAAAGGCCATGACATGGCGACTTAACATGAAAAGTGGGGAGCTCGCCGTCAATGGCCAAAGCACACATCAGTACCACACTACACTCACTGAACATGCGTCAAGCTCTGAGACCCTTTTGTTCACATTGGCCAAGCATAAAGCGCGCAGCTCTCAGTCCTGAAGCCCCTAAAGCTTCAACTTCACCAACCTACTTAATCGCTCTACAGGGATTATTGGACTTACCCCAATTGCAATAAGTTTAGTTGCGCGAGTTGCGCTCTTATCTTTTTCCTGAGGTGCTCAACTCTGACCTCTCTGCGCTCTTATCTGAAGCTGGAAAAACTTGCCAAAGGTTCCAGTGGATTCCGATGAGCCTTGTCATGCGAGTGCTTGTTCATGATACTCTTGATGAAACGAGCCAAAGCGCCAGCTGCACCTGAGTCTGTGGACATGACATTCAGTGGCTTAGGCAGGGTTGTCTAAGGATGGTGTCAAGGTACGCCAAGCCTGATTCTTAACAACTATGATCTGTTTGGTCTTTACATTCAGGTCCTCTTGCCTGAGAGCAGGAATCTGATTTCGTGACACACCACGACGATAGACATAGACCCCCCTTTGCCTTTGCCTCTCTGTGACGCGGTGCTCTGCAGAACTGTCAAGGACCTGTATCTCACTTTCTAATCCTCTCTTGTGTCCCTTGCGGTTCTGCTCTTCTTTCCCTTCTTGGTTCTTGTAACGAATCCGTTGCGTGGCCCAAACGGTGTCACCGATGCTATGCAGTCTCCGTTCTGGTCTCCCCTCTCGAGCACAGGAACCAGTACGGCAGTGTGACTCGTGCCTCGCTGCTCGTGTCCTTGCCACTTGTCAATTTTCGTTTTGTCTCCCTTTCTCGGGCCAGAGTGTGACACACCCACCGCAGAATTGAAACCCTTGTCTTCCTTCTTGCATCAGCAACCGCATGGTGTGATGCGGCCTGCTGCAGGATTGTGAGCATTGTCCCCCTGTTATTATGAACACCAGTCATCTCTGCTTTCGTTGTCTACGTACGCGTCTCCCTTCTTGTCTCCTTGTCCCCCCGTTTGCTCAGGTAATGTCACGCATGCCTTGGCAGAATCGCGACCCTGCAGAATTCGGTTTGTCACGCACTCTGGCAAGGAGTTGGAGCTGTTATCTCCCTTCCTGTGCTTGTCTCAGGTGCTGTCTCCCTTCACGAGTCAAGGAACCAGATTGTGTGCTGACACCCGGCGCAGAATTGCTATTCCTGTCTCCCTCATACATCTCCTTTACACGCTTCTTGCCTCCATATCTTGCTTCTCTGTCGCCTCACCAGCCTCCTCGAACCACAAACCCTTTGGAATTGCAAGCTTTGCTTCATCATCTACTCCTGCGTCGTTTCATTTGTCTGCATTGTAAGACGATCTACGATTTCAGGGTCTTCGGCTGTTTGGGGTCGAGGCTTCTATAACCTTATGACGTAGGGGGTTCTGGTATACGCACATACGTCTCATACAGAAGGACCTTTATCTGAGAAGCAATGCAGGAGCCTGAATGATTAGCATCATAATCCCCCCATTCGTTCTTCCTAAATGTAATGAGATTGCCCCACAACCCTATTGTAGCTAATCAGGTCCTAATGACTCTCGCCAGTTTGAAGCCGCGCAGCAAACTCCACTCAACACTGACATGCCTTCTATCAGGGCTCAGGCGCTCTTGTGATGAGTGAGGAAGACTTTGTATGTCTTCTCCTGCAGCTGGTTTGCAGCGGGCAGAAAGAAAGATCAACTTAAGCTTGAAGCTGAATTTGTGAACCTGAGCGAGTGCTTTGGATGCAGGTCTGAGCTTGTTTCCGCATTGTATGCGCCCACTTCATAATTTGACTCTTAGTGCTGACTGGACGTAGCACGAGATTACGTGATCCGATACACAGCAACAACCTAGACAAAGAGGACTCGGCAACGCAGCATTCAGCAAGCGTAGTAACAACTCTCTATCTTCGAGTTGTTCACTTGGCAGGAAAGTAACCTTACGTAGAGGGTGCTGGTACTCGTACTTGCTGGTGCCGTCATAGCGCGGCAAAAGCCAAGCTGTGACAGAACTAAACTTGGGCGGGGCCACACAAGGCACATGCGATAGGGCGGTATTCAGCCGGCTTGGGCTTGAACTGTCTGGCTCAAGACACAGTGGTCCTGAACGCTTCCTGAAATTCGGGCTGGAGCTCAATATGTTGAAATAAGATGATTCCTGCTTACAATGACAGGCCGGACTTTCATCACAAAGTAAGCTTCTTCAAATCAGTCAAGTCGCTGGGTGGCAACGTCCTGAAATAGCACGTCGAGATCAACAAGTTTAGCAGTAGCTGAAGCTATGGAGTACAGTCGCCCATTTCCGGCGTTTTGTGCTGGCTAGGAGCCACGAGATGCACCGGAAACCTTCAAAGTGTTGAGTGGCCAACGCGGTGTCTGTGTTCTTCTAGGCGGAGTCAACTCATCAAGACTGGTGTTCCCATCGCAGCTGACCATGCTGCAGTGAATTCGATTGTGGCTCCTTCATATGCCCTTCATTGATGCTCCGCTGCATGATTCGCATGAAGCTGCTTAAAAGGTGTGCTTAGTCATGCGTGACAACTTGTAGATCAGCACGAATCCGCGCAGCTACTCTCTGTGCAGCCCCCCCAAAGCTACGACTCCCTCAGCTCCGATTCCTCCGCTCTAGAAACTACTGCCGCCTAAGCACAACACAAACAAAGACTACTGGGTGTATGTTCCATGTGGACGAGGGAGGTCTTGTAAGGAGGGCCTCAGAAAACTCAAGCCCGAATCCGCATCCTAATCGGCAGATCGTCTGGACACTGGCCAAGGCTCTCCAAAGGAAGATAGCGATCACCACCAGCAAGGTCAGGAACGAGAAGACCAGGAGCATGGTAAACGTCCAGGACAAAAACACGGCCTCAACTTTACGATATGGCCTTGGTAAAAGTTGCCTCCAGCAATATGCTCAGTCTAGGTGATGTGAAGTAAGCTGTCACTGAATAGGCCAGAAGACTCAACCAGAAAGGCTGAGGCTTGGGGTTCCTCCGAACGATCTTTGGTGTATCTCTAACGATACGCTTCAGCTGGGTGAGCGCTGTTGGGTTTAGCGGTTGTAGGCAAGACTGGGAAAACTTGTATGTAGCGGAACATCTGCATAGTCACCGGCCAGCGCTATGTCAGGAAAACACAAGTGTTATCCATAACCGTAAGTGTGAGAGACCATGGGAAATGGCCCGCTGATCAGTTATAAACTTCGGTCTTCCATACTTGGAGGATGCGAGCAAGCTCTTTGCCGCCACGTTACATAAGAGTGGCGGTCGGAAATCTGATCGAAGCTGAGGATTGGCCCCGCGACCACAAGGAAGAGCACCACAGCAGTGGAGAACAGCATGTCTGTGACCTGCGCAGTTGTTGAGGGCAGACTCCCCAAGCGTTTCCCTCATCAGCTTGCAGTTCCCAAGTTTTCTTCTTTTCTTGCTTCTGCTTGTCTGGGAAGGCCGCAGTATGGCCTTGGAAAGCCAAAACTTCCCCACCAAGAGAATTCAACCCTTGCCAACTGCACCGGATGCTCCATCAAGGCTATGTACGACCAGCATGGGCCAGCCAGCGCAACTGTTTTGGCCTATATCCCAACCTCCGAGCGCCACCCCTGTTGCACAATGCCTGAGCCGGGAGCCCTGAATCCTAAAGCCTAAACTATAACCATACCCTGAACACTAACACGTCTGGGGCTCCCACATTTGCCACCTGCGTCCTCCAAGGCCAGGAGCGGATCTGCACAAGCATTCCTCTCCAGTGGTCGCGGGCATCTAAGGTTGGGTAGTGATGTGGAAGCTTTTTGGTGTAGAATGATGGAGAAGCAAAGGGACAAGAAGATGGACGCTTAAATATGGAGCTGGGATTATAGGGGTCTGCAACGTTTACACTGTAGTTACTTGTGCTTCAAGGAGAGTGGGGAGTGGATCCTGTAATAATCCGTTCTATAACCCCCTGTTATAATACTTATAATGACTCCTCCCATAAGCACCAGTAAGGTGACGGCACGAGCAGGCCGGGAGTTCGGTGCCTGCTGTATCGCTACTTATGACTGGGCAATGGTGGGAGAGAACAGAACTTCAGTTGGGTTCTGCTCTTGCTTACATGAAATGAATGTCTCTTCGACTGCAGGCCGTGAACTGTCTTCAGAAACCTGGTTCTGCTGTCCTGGCGCAGTTGCCTGTGCTGCAGAATGACGCAGTATCTGTTTCGGTCAAAACGAGAGAACTGCCATGACAAATAGTGAGCTTGCTTGTAATTGCAACATATTGTAACCCCATCCGTCCTACAAGAAGCACAGCTGCCAGCAGGACGACTTGGATGGTGGGAAAGCTTGCCACGGCCACTGGAATCAGGGATAGGAGTGTGTTCCTGCGAAGCGATTTTGAGCGCTTGATGGAATCATGGGGTCGTTCAAAATCAGGGGTCCCTCTGGGAGGTTCAGGAAAACCATGCAAGGACACTGGTCTTTGGGCGGGTGGCTGTGCCTGATTCCAAGCCAAGCCTTGCACGGACTCAAGGCTCATAAGCTCGTGGTGGCCATGGCTTGACTTCTGCAGGGCAAACATGGGTAAACCAAGTCTGCAACTGCCCAACTGTGCATGACATTCCTTGTGCTAAGATCCACTCAACGATGGCTGTAAGCCATCTATGGTTGGATGATGTTGCATGCAAGCCTGGTTCGTGGAGCCTACAGATGTTTTCAGACCTTGTTCAGGGGCGCCGTAGTGTTCATATGACATTCGTTGGGCAATGGCAACTTTTTTGTGGCACGTTCTGCAGAATTCTACTTTCCGCTACTTTTGAGACTTTGCACGGTCCCGGGGAGCAGGGGGGCTTTACCCGAGCTGGGCTTGATGACTGAACAGGTTCCTGAGCGACTTGTGCAAATCTATGCCGCAAACAGCACCTCACCCATTTACATTTGTGCAACCTCGGATCTAATGTCTCTACTTGACTGCGTACCTGGTGCACGTTCAGCGCAATGATCTGACACTGCACCACAATGCGCGCTGTGTGCTCACACGCTGCAGAACCGTGCACTTGGAGCATCCCCAGGCCGCACGGCCCATGAACAAGCAATGCTGTCCTGAGGAGGTAGCTGACCTCACTTGTGCGGGTGGAATGCGTCAGGACAACTTGGGAATTCAAAAGCCAGTCTTCGAAGGTGAAACTGGAATGCCGCATATACGACAGGTTAGGATGACTTGATGACTGCCCACGACTTACCAGATCTTACCAGCCCTACAGCCAAGACAATGACTTCGCAACGAATGCAAGGAGAATAGGACAAGCTCATGCAAACTCAGCGACCCTCCTGGTTCTAGTCTCTTGATTTTTCTGTTGCGTGACCTTAGTATACTAAGGCACCATAACTCCTAAGGATTAAGGTACTTCGGATCATGCAGGATTTCCATGTCAACCGTACTACGTACTATCTATCAGATCTATCAGTGCCATTCCGGCCTGAGCCGGACCTCCAGAAATCTATTCCAAAGCCCTTAGATGCATGAGAGTGACACCGTAGTAGTAGCGGCTGGCACCTTGGCTGTCAGAATTCAGCTACAGCTACCGGAGCCTTGCCTTCCAGTAGTCAAAGTAGGTCCTGCAAAGCCTGGGCCTTTTTCGTTTGAATGCCGCCTCTTGTAAAGGCAGCTTTGATTTCTATTCTGAGAAGACGGATCCTCACGTAGATAACTGCCAGCCACTTAAAGCAAGACCTCTTTACCCCACCCTGACATTCCGCTCGACGCAACTCACAAGGATTCCTTCTTCAGCACCCGATCAATTCAACCCATGCCGCGAACCCAAGTACTTATTGGTTCTTCATGGGGCAAGGAGGTATGGATCCCTATAGTAGCGCCATTTCCATCCCCAATAACGCAGAAGCTTCCATTTTCTTTTGCATTCTTCATGTCCTAGTTACAGCCAGCAAGAGAAGGGATTTGTAAAGGAGCCGGGTGACGAAAACGTTCGAAGAGGAACCTGTACCGGCTCACGATCAGAAGGCCCTTGCCAGAGCTGATATAAGACCTGAGTTGAGATGGAAGAAGGGGGGCGAGGGCTTCTACATAAAGTTTTGTAATGTCCATGTGGGAGTTTCTAACTGCTGTGCCCCTTATCTGCCCCCCCATGATTACAATCCTTAAAAATGGGGACCCTAGTTGAGACTCCTAAATTCCTGGAAGCCCCGCTGATCTAGCAACCAATGCAGGCAAAGTTCGGGTACATGATCGTGGCTCGGAGCGCCACGGAGAGAATACAAACTGGATACATAAGTATACCCAGAATGCACATGAAAACCAAGGCCCAATGCTCATCAGACTGGAAGCATATCCTGAGATAGCCGCGGGCCACTATGACGTGCTGCTCGTGAACTTTTTGGCCACAAGGTAGATCGCATCAATTCTTACAACTTGGCCCCGCGCACACCAGGCTGCGTCTGCATGCTGTAGGTCCCGTTGGGATTTGCAACGCATTGTAAAGGAAGGAGGGAATTGATGGTCAGCGTCATGTACAACGTGAGCAACGCCAAGCCGTTCATGTTGATGACGTCGTTACGTGTCACCTGCCAATGAAAGAAAGTACAGAAGTTCAAGGCACAGGGCAAGGCTACGTAACAACTGCCATTGCTTTAGCACCACTCTGCTCTAATTGAAAAGAGCACGCATGACACACTCGCTTACAACATCACTCGGCCCCGCAGGACGTCTAAGCGCGTGACCTCCAACCCGAGGCGGCTGATGCAGATCTTGGCTGCTCCGAGTTCGGAATTCTACGAAGCTAGATCTTGATTGGGAATGGATGTTTTCTGCAGCAGGGCGCACCAGAAGCGAAAACATCCCCCCACCCCAAACTCAAGCTGTCCACCTAAGAACCTATATTCCTGATGACAGGATTCGTTCATATTTGCAGGAAGTTTTTCTGGTCTTAGGGTCTGGCAAACATCGCAAACCTTGTACAGCTGATGGAAACTGAAACAGGGCCCAGGCACCCAAACCAACACCAGCACTGCCGCGAAGACCGGATAGGCGAGCAGCTGCATGGCAAAGGTCAAGACCGCTCCATCAGTGGAAACCACGCATCCTCGACTTGCTACGTTGCAAAAAAGATGGAAACCCAGTCTTTACTAGATGGTCCAGGCTTGTGGCTCATCTGCAAGGCTCTGTGCCTGGTTTTCCACATTTCTCATTGAGGCCTGATACTTGAATGCGCCCGGTCCTGTATTCAGGAGATCCACGTCGAATGCAAAGATGGATAGGAAATCCATGACGACTAGGGCAGGCCCTGGACGCAGTGTGGAGTCTCGCTCAGTTGTCATAGCTACAATAGCTAAGGGCTCTCAGGTATCCAAGCTGATCCAAACCGGACTGGTTTTACACAATGCATCAAGCCGAATCAACAACCTTCCACTTTGGCGGAGCTGAAGGAAAAACAAGTAAAAAAGGGTTCACAAGGACCTTGGTTGTTGACAGTGAGGTACCTCCTCCAACCTTCAGTCGTCCAAGCCTAGGCCTCCAGAAGCTCAGTCCCTACGCCTGCACAGGCCAACTTCCTAGTGTTCGGCGGACATAGTGGAGCGTGCGCAAGCGCATGTATCGGCCGCAAACGCACAACAATTGCGGCGCAAGCGTGCGCTAGAGTCCTGGAAACAGAGTATGACTGGACCAACGTTGCGCGAACGGATGGGCTGGACTGGTGACATGGAACTTTAAACGAGAAGAATTGCAGGCTAGAGATTCAGTAAATTCTTGCGCCCGGGGTTTCACAGCCTCTGGGCTTGTTGGCCAATATCTTTACTTTCACGGGCGACCTTACGTGATGCAGCTCCAGAAAATGCAGTTTCCTACTTGTCTAACATCAGATCTCACGGACCACTGCTAAACTCCCGTGTTTTCCAGTCTCTGCAGAGCCCGCCTGTCCACTCCAAATCCAAGTTCCTGCCAGAATCAACAATGCACAGTTTCTTCTTGGCGTAAGGTTTATATGTCAGCAGTTACCCCAAGAGTCGGTGAGACGACGCTTTGGCGAGCCCGTTCTCGTAGCATGCATGTTGACAAATGTGAAAGTTTCATGTCTGCGAAGAAAGAGGATGATCACAAAACTACAATGTAGCGGCTTCAGTAATACCAGAATTATGGTCGTGCTTTCCTTAGATGCTCCTGGTACAGAGTGTCTCAACCCTTTGTGAGCACTAATAACCTGCTAAACTCGCCAAATGCACCCCTGAGGACCGCAGGAGTATAGTCCCTATAATACATTACTGTTTTCCCCCTCCCATTTCCGGAATTCCTCATGGCTGCCATCAGTTGCAGCATCAGGATGATCCTGAGATCTTGAACATGAGGTGCTTGCAGAAAACAGGGGCTCCAGAGGGAAAGGCCGGGGATATGGGAAGGCTCGGCTGGCTGTTGGTGGCATGAAAGAGTAGTAGTAGAACATAGTAGAACGAGCGCAGTGGTTTGCAGCAGCAGCAGCAGCAAGCCATTAGTTTTACAAGCGCGGAGTTCGTTATGCTCCAGGGTCCTCGAATCCGCTCATAGACGGCAAAGGCCCCATCAAGAAAGTGTCCAGGTGAGGCTTGTAGGGTTCAGGTGCTTCCCTAAGCCCTGGATTCTCTAAGCCCGGAATCCTTAAAAGCCCTTGTCTGTTGCAGGAAAGGAACTGCCCAGCGGTCAGGAAAACCGTGACTTGGCCGAGCCTGGAGCAGGGCCACAGCTTGGTGTTTGGGGCTTAGGCGTTTAGGGTATTGTCTCTGGGAGCTATGTGAAGAGAAATGGTTTGGGGGTTGAGAATGAAGAATCAAGTGGCGCAGAGAATGGCAAGTGACATTGAAACTGATGAGTTTATAGGCACCTTTAGGGGTCCAGTTTCAGTGTTTAGGGTGTTTTCTGGCTTTCTTGGATTTAGCTTAGGGGGAAAGAGTTTAGGAAAATGGGGAGATAGCATGGGATTCGGTGAGGATATTGGCTACATAAAGACTACGTATAAGGGCCATATAGTAAGGAGCACTTTAGGGTTTTGAGTTTTTGGTGTAGATGGTGTAGGTGTGCTAGGAGTGTCCGGGTGCTAGGGATTGAGAGTTGAAGGCCTCAAGCTTTCAAAGCATGATTTTGAGGATAGAGGTTTGCATCTTTGGGGCTTCTAAGGGTGTGGGGTCCTGAAATTCTGAGGCTTGCATGAAACTCTGAGGCTTGTAGGGTTTCAGAATATCAAGGGCTTTGGGTTGAGGGCTTAGCTGAAGATGGAGTTCCGATCACAAGTTTGGTTTGGGCTCCAAGTCTCCAATCTTGAAAAACCACAGCAAACGGCCTAAACCGCAGCATACGGCCTAAACCGCAAGGCTTTTTTCTCGCTCTCTCTCTCTCTCTCTCTGGAGAGTGGGGTACCGTACACTAACTCTTGGGGTCGTACTGCGCCAGGGACCCAAAATACCAGAATTTTGACAACCTATTGTATGCACGTACTGTTTGCACTGGTTGCATGTTCAATGTCGCGGTTCAAGTTCTGCGACAGAAAAGAATTTCAACTACCCGCTCATGCAGACGGCATTTTCCCATAATGAGCTTGCAAATGGTTAGTGCGCCCCTTAAACCCTAAATCCTAACATCCTGAAACTGACGCCCTGAAGCTTGGAGGAAGCGCACAGTGCCTACCCAAAAGCCTGACCGGTTTCATGCTAAATCCCTGCCCCTACCATGAAACATTCCTACCCCCAATCTCGAATAACAAACGTGCTATAATTATCTGATAAACAAATGCCGCCAAAATTGAATAACGCCAGGGGGGGGTGTGGACCCACCGGGGCGAGGCAGTGTTTTGCTTGATTCCTTGGGCTTCACTCTTGCTACCGCAGGACCTAAGTCATCCTCACGGGCGGAAACTTGCATGTGGAAACATTTCGCGCGCGTACCGCGCCAGCACGGTGCACGACAATCGGGATGTCCATCATGGCAACCGAGCACACTGCAGGTTATGCTGTTTCAATCAAGATGCTCAGGAAGCATAAGGGACGCTCCGCATCACGCAGCTGGCTCCATAGTGGAAACCCTGAGCCGTTTGAAAAGACAGTTCCATGAGAGTTCCCGGAAAGATGCCTCTGTCGTGCTGCGTTTGTGTGGACAAAGGAGAGCAGGAGCCCGCCCACCAGCATGGTCGCAAGCAGAACCAGGAGAGCGGGTAGAACATCCACCTTGCAAGGCTAATCTCAGGTGTCTTACTGCAGGGGTGCCTAACAGAGATATAGGTGAGTACAACAGATTTCTGGTCTGTTTGCGCTTGAGGATTCCCATGCACCAGTACATCTAGTAAGTACGGATCTGATTTTCTGCAGGCCGGGTGTAAGGCTTAAGGGATTTCCGTGCGCTGAGACTATACGATCAACATCGTGGATATTCTTGCTAGTTGCACAGACGCCCGTTCAGAATACCCCGGTCCCGGCCCGAAAGTGTTGGTGCGCCCCTGTTTAAATTCGCCCCTGTTTAAATTCGACGGATTGTCGGTCCGAAACGTGGGTATATTGGAGTCAGAGGCTGCGCTTGACACTTCCTGTAATTTGCGGTCCTTCAGCAGGCCATGCATGACGGAACTGCAAACCCGCAAAACAAAAGCGCTGAAGCCTTCGAAATCAAACCCCTCTACCTCTGTCCAGGGTCTGCGAAGCATCAGAAACTGAAGCAGGCATATTTACTACTGTAACATTGCAAGCAATTTGCAAAACGGTAGAACTTACAATCACAGCAATGCTACTTCAGCCCTACAACTAAGGACATCAAAAACAACAGCAGCAGTAACAGCACTAGCAATAGCAACACAAGGAATGGGAAAAGCTATTATGAAAAGTGGCTTCAAGAGGCATAGTCAGACTAACAACAAGAATTGTTGACATCACCATAAGAAACATTGAGAATGGTAAGTATTAGAAACATGGTAAAATTGTAATGCTATCATACATGGAGCGGTACTGGTACTACGAATAGAGAAGCGACTCGTATGGCACGTCACTTGTAGTAACGAGGAAAACGCAGATAATGGTACCACATCTGCAGAACCACAGGCTGAGACTCATAGATGTGAAGCACCGGCATTTTGTGGAAAAAGAATGACGGCGGGTCCAACCCTGCAAAAGAAAATATGCCTTAATTGCAAAAAGACTTGGCTGTGATAGATGGATAGAGTATGTAGGTCCGGAGAACCAGCGGACGAGGACTAAAGATCAGAGGACCAGGTAACCAGAAGTTTCGGCAGCAGAGGACCATTGACAGCGCTCATGTCAAGCAGTTGTATTTTTCGAGCTGCTGAAAGAACACCCCGTTTACAATCCTGTACCTTGATCAGGATCTTTTGAAGCACGGACGCTTGCTGCAACATCTGAAAACATTCTCCCTCACCATGCTAAAGCTCCAAACGTTCAGACCTTTGACCCTAAACAAAAAATCCCACACCCTGCGAATCGAGTTGCGCCCTCGCACTCCTCGCACTTGCCTTGTTGGCCTTGACGGTGCCACTCCTGCTGTGCCAGGGCAGGCCGCTCTTGAGCATTCTAGGAGGCTTTGGGTCGAGAGAGAGGGCGAACGAGCGGAGCGATTAGATTTTTTCTCTTTTGCATGGTTGGTTCTCAGCTCTGCTGCGGAGTGCTACGCTACGACATACAAAGGTTAGGCCTGAACAGTGCAACCTTTCCCCATTGTTGTACCGTCTCTGAAAAAGCTGCAGCCGGATCTGTGTGCAAAGAACTCTGCTGGAGCTGGTCTATGATAACTACAACGCCCTGAAAGCAAATGCGTGGCCCACCCTTACCTACCAGGAGCCTTGCAGTTGTTGCAGGCGCGCCCTTCGCGGCCGTCAGCGCATGTTCCGACAGAGCCCTGCAACACAGGCCAGTCGCTTCTCAGCAACCATGGGTGGTGGTGTAAGTCAAATCAAAGCCGCAACAGCACTATTCGAAACAGTGTTGTCAGTAGTTGATGTTCCATCTTCCACGCAGTAGCCTCGGAAACCAATGACGTCTCAATTACATGCAAAAAAGACCAGCTCAAGATCAAGCCAAACCTTCTTGGATTTCTACTCCCAAGGCGTGGATGCATGTGAAACTCCTGTAGAATTACAACTCCATGGCGGCAGTGCGCATATAGCTAAACAGCTAAACCCTATACGAACCATGTATCTTACTAGATCTTACTATATAGTGTGGATTTCGGCTGATACCATCCTGTCGCCTGCGGGCACTGCCACGTGTCGCGACAGCGGAATGCTGAATATCCCTCGGTGGCAGACGTTGAAACATCATTACTTTGCCTTAACGATGTTACAAGTATTTTCTCTGGATCCCACTACATATCTGTATATGTCGTCTACGCATATGTACTCATGCAGATATATTGCTTGTTGACAAAATACCAGGAAGAAACACAGGAAGCCCAAAAAGGAAGTTACTGTATCATTTTGAGAAAGTTATCGCAGTTCTTGTTGCTTATTTGCGGCTTCCATGGACACGCTAATTGCTCCATGTTCACATGCGCATTCATTTGCCGTAATCCAGTGAGGACAAAAGTGCTGGAATGGTTTCAGTGATGTGCTGCCGTCTTTTGCGCATCCAGACACCGGCCACATGCTCCGAAAGTTAGTGCAGAAGGAATCATGAAAATCGCCTCCCCCTGATGATACTGATACACCATCCCTACCCCTTTGAACAAACTTCCAAGATAGTACCGTTCTATATTTCCGGCGGCATGTATTAGTAGTGGTGGAGAGGTTTCTTACTAGGGAGAAGTGATTGAAGATCATGCAACAGCTTAGGTTCTTTGCAGCCATGCCGCCCAGTCAGTGCGGTCCACCCAGTACCCAGCCTTCTGCAACGGGGCGCCATTACCTCCTGTCCGCTGTGGCCTTAAGGTGCTGTTAGGGCCTGTGCGTAGAGGAAACATGACGTCCGGTCGAGGGCTGCATGAGAAACATGGTTAAACATGACCTTACTGGGCCAGGATTTCCGTCAAACTCATGCTCGAGGTGCCAGGACTCATTTTACTTGTATCCAGGGTTCCGATGCGGAAGGTACCACCCTGGTCACCAAAGCCGACATCACAGTGCACAATTCGCAGTACAACTTGGAGAACTAAATTGCAACCCCACATGCTTGAGCAAGGCATACCCGGCACAATCCAGACATGCCCACATGGCCCCCAAAGCGACAGCGGCTCAAAAGACCTCATGATAACAACTTCCAAGACATCGTGTGTGGATCAAGAAGTTCCCCACCAGAAGAAGCCGGAAACCCTTCAGCCAGTCTTCATTTCGACTCTGATCCATGCTCTTGAATTTGGATTTCCCCAAATCCTCCAACCCGCAGGTGAGCCCATAAGCCCTTGGTCCAACTCCCAAGCGAAGACCCGGTTGATCATGTTGCCGAGAGTTTAGCTTTGAAATGCAGAATACAAGTCACAGGACGTAGAGCGGGCGGGAAAATTTCACTGGAGTGAGACCACAGCTCGCAGGCATTTTCTTGAGGAGCATTTACGGGACTCGTGGCATTAATGACATCCCTCAGACTGCGTCTGAAGCGGCACCAATGAGCACAAATCAAAGGCGCGCCAGGCATTAGCAAATAGAACTTCCGAATCGCACATCTAGACATTACAGCCTTTCAATGACCTATACTCTGGGTAGCTCAGTGTCGATAACGCGATGATGCCAAGAGCAAGAGATTTTGGCAATGCCACAAACGATGACCGTTGTCGTCGTTGCCACTTACGTGGTAATAGATGCAGCAGGAGAAAAAGCAAAAACAACTTGAAAGCAACACTGCCGCAGACACTGAAACTTGCAAAAGGAGCAGCAACTTGAAGGCGGACACCACGCAAAGCCACACCAAACGACCTAGCCCATCAGTCCTGGACAAACCAGCCCTGGCATGCAAGGAGTACAGTGGCCACCCATCGATCCATTGCCAGTGCCTCGGTGGCTGAGGGCACAACTAGGTTTGAAACTGGGCCCTCTTTCAACTCAGTTCTTGGTAGTCTGCAGGTGTCTACAAGTAAAAATGCAATCTTAATGTCTTTTGGGGATCCTGTGTTCACATTGAACTCGCTACTGGCCTGAGAACGCTTGAAAAGGTCACTTGCGCTTGCAGGCTTCAAACGGATTGTGGGGATTCGGCACGTGCTGCGAACAAGAACACGCCTTGTTGGCAAGTTTTGGCGGCTTTGCAATGAATACTGTTGGATGGCAGGGCTGGCATCGAAGCATAGACGGCCACGCGCAAACACACGTGCAACATACTATCAGTCATCAACAGACTATGACTGTATTTGTGTGCTTCCGGTAGTCGGTTTGAAAGGTTGTTGTGCGACTTGCACTTACGCTTATGTAAGTCCTCCCTGTTGGAAGACGCTTCGGACACGAGATTTGTAGGAAACTTTGGGGCCTAGGTCTGTGCTGCCAGCATGGTGCGGTGGAGGAACTCATCCGGAAGGCAGATGCACAAAGAGGGATCTGTCACACCCAACTCTGTGGTCCCCTTACCTCCATCGCACGGCGTACATCTACTGCTTCCTTCGGCCGCGCTGTAGTATCCACGGGGACAGAGGGAACATCTCTCCGAACCATTGTTGGGAGCTTCCTGGCCCGGGTCGCATGGGCTGCAATCCAGGGACCCCGTCTTCCCACGGCTGGAGAAGCCCGGTGCGCACGGCTCACAGCTTACAGATGCCGCCTCCGACTGCGATGTGCCTACTGGGCAAGCCTCGCAGTTTGCCTGCTCTGCAAAGGGTTGAAAAGTGCCCGGGTCACAAGCTCGGCACGGTGCATCGCCACCCAGCGAAGCGGTTCCAGGCAAGCAGGGCACACAGAGGCCCTCTTCGTCGGCTTGGTTGCCCGGAGGGCACTGGATCTGCTTCAGCGGTGCTGGCGCAACCTCAAGAATCACAGGTGATACATCTGCCGGCTGGCCATTGATGTCCACCTGAATCACTTGAGTTCCAGAACCTTCCACCCGGTATTCCAGAGCATATTCCTGAGTATCTGTATCTCCCACATTGATGTTTTGAACATCTGTGGCTAGCCAGGCTCCATCGATGCTGGTGCGAAAGCTCACACTGGTAACCAGTGGCGCGTTGATGGCGTTCCGGCTTACATTCCCGATCTGATCCAAGAGAACCCACCGGAGCTTTTGTCCAGCAAATACACGACCTAGCGTCAGTGCCAAGAGCAGGGCGGGAGTCTCTCAAAAGCAAGGCTCCTATAAAGAGCTCTCATAAACTCCTGCGAATGATACCAGTGTTGGTGGTACCTGGGGGATGCCTCATCTAAAACCAACCAAAGCAGGACAAGTAGGCAAATCATGCTAAACCCAGCCTCCAACTAAAGAAGAAAATCTTGCCCAATTCTGATCCAGCAGGTGACCGCAAACAGACATGCGCTGACAGCTGCCTGCCACGAAGCTCTCGTTGTTGACCTGGCCAATGTGCGTATGTTCTGCATCACAGGTCCGGCTACAAGCGTCACGATGTCATCGAATCATGCACTGCCTGTGGTCTGTGTCATCTACGAACATCCATCTGCGACTTGCAGTGCTAGAACCAAAGCCAACCAGACATGCTTGAAGATTAGGCCGCATATGCATTGCCAAAACCATATCCTTACGATAACAAACCCAAAAAGTGCCCTCAACTTGGAGGAACTCCGACTACCAGAAGCTCTGGCAATCTCTCGTGCTGTCTTCAACCGTCGCCAGAACTTGCTGAGATACGGGCTGGCTCCATACTGTGAAGATTGGAACGCAGCGGGATGGTATCAAAACCATTTTGGGAAACTCCCATGGGATGTACGCACGCTGCTGCAATGCACGACGCACCATAGGCTGTGAAAAATGGAGATCCCAAAGCATGCCATCAGCGCTTCCCCGAGTATACACAGGTCTGAAAAAACTGGCTTTTGCTTCAAATTTCCAGTCTTGACACATCATAGCCTGAAGTGCATGAGGGAAAAACAAAACCACATAAAGGACTGGTCAACTTCAGGAGCATGTCTAAACAAGCATGTATCCTACAAATGCTGAATCTTGCCTTTTCAACGTCAATGCTGCCCTTCCAGGATGTGCTTGAGAGTGAGGCTCTCAGCACCTGATCGGATACTTCATGCTGCATGCAATATTGCTGAAATCAAAGCGAAGAGGAGCAAGCCCAGGCAAGAACCATGCAAACATATCGCAAATAGTTCACATATCATTCTTGCAAACAATAAACAATCGGCCCACCCAAACTTCAGTAAGCTTTTGGAAGCCTGAAGCATGCTCATACAAGACATGTGCTAGTACATCTGAGCATTGGCGCGTATTCTGGATCACGCAACTTGGCGCAAGGTTCGCAAAGGCAGCTGTACCCGTCGCGGCAGTCCTGTTGGGGGGAGGTCTCTGAACTTCTCCGGCCCCTGCACGCATAAGTTCTTGTAGAATTGAATCTCAGCCCGGCCTTCAGCTTGCTCTAGTGTCTCTGGGCCCCAAAAGCACGAGAGCGAGCTAGCACGCTATCCAGTTTCCGGTTGTATGAGTGTCCAGGAATAACTTACGTTGTGAAGTTCACATTCCGATGGAGCCCTGAAATGCTACTCAGTTCCGTCTTGAGCATTGGCTGCCTGGCTAAGCGTGGACGACACAATTTGAGCTGGATCTAGAAAGGGTCCTGATCGCTTTCTCAAAGCGTGATAGTTTCACGATATCATTGCCTGCCCCTGCTTCCACTGCTAGAGGGCTACCTCAGTACTGTAGCGGGCTTGGGCCAGGCAGAAATGTAACATCTGCTCATGACCTCCAAGACCTGGAGCAATCTGCCTGGACAGGTCCTGGAGGTTGCGAGAGTCGGCCAGGACTTCACTTTTTGCATGCATTAGTCAGTAATCTTTCCATACTTAGGATTTAGCGGCCCTGGAGTCTTCACGATGCAGATCAAAATCTACAGTTCAAAGCTTGCTGGTGTCGACCATGTACACATAAAGGGCTTTGGGCCTGTTGTCATACTCAATGCCAAAAATGCACTAATCATACTGAAGCTAAAACATGGTTGGCAATCCTTAAAGTGCAACAATAGCGGAGTCGGATGAAGCCTAAGGCTAGACCGTTGTACGGCGGCGGCTGTCAGGAAGTATCCTACGCCCAAGTCCTGGCAAAACACTTTGTCTCTGCCCTTCTTCACGTAGCCCCCGGGACAATTGATGGCTTCCTCAGCCATCAAGACCGTCAGCTGCTGATAGAGGGAGTGTCATTGGGGTCTGTGAGTGGTGTCTTTACATGATGAAGCCCTCTTGCTAGGACAAGGCATGGCCTCATGCTGACTTATACACACCAGACTTCAAGAATGTCATGTGAGCTATGTTCTAAACTCCTAGTATCCTCCTTAACCCCAATAATACTGCCCTATATAATCTCCGATATAACCCTCTTTAAAGAGGTAAGACTACAGCTCATATTCAGCCTCCAGGCATTGCCAAAACCTGCTTAGGCCCTAGACGGAAACCTGAACACTAAACCGCCTGTAGCTGCAAGTCTTGGGCCACCTGGGTCCCCCCCAAAAGGTTCAACATCTTTTGCAGTCACCTCAAAACAGGAATAGGGTTGAGGTAGAATTCAAGGAACACTTTCATGGTCTTGTTCGTCCCCGGTCTGGGGGAACCGGATCTATGCCAGTAGCGTTGGTAGATGCGCTTGCAAAGCCAGTAAGTAGAGCATCTGCGCCTGAGATACCCCTGATGGAGCTGGCCCAGCTCTCTGAAACAAAAAGAAATGGAAGATGCTTCCCACTGGTTTGAAACTGTCAGTGAAGTTTGAACACAGTTTCGAGTTTTCCTGAAAGTCTAAGATCCATCGATTGTGCCGCGAGACCAGCGCTGCCTAAATATGTGCAGCGCTGGGGATCATCTGATGAGAAAGCCAGACTGGGGGTCCCTACTAGAGAGGGATTCCGTAGGGCTAGTTTTGGCAAACTCTCAATGTTGGCAACCCTTCCACAAGCACATTCCCTGTCAGTAGCACAAAGTTGGCCTCCTTTGCAAATGCTCACCGAGAAGAAGACAATTCCACCGAAGAGAAATGTCAAAACTCAGCCCGGCCCTTGTAAAGATCTTTCACATTCCTGTATGAAGCCTTTTGAGCTGGCAATGTCAGATTGCTTTCCAGCAAGATGATGAAAAACAATCCGTTACATGTAGCAAACCAAATTTTGCGGAGCCCTTACTAAACCCAGCCTGATCTACAAATGAGGCATGCCACATATTCATCGGAACTCCTCAGGCACTTCTTCGTAGCTTGGTCATAGTACCTGAGCAGCCAGATTAGCTATGCCGCGGCTCTAGCCAAGACATGCGCCCACTGCACAACCATTAAATTACATCACAAGCCATCAGTTCACTGTGGGAAAGTGGCGGGCTCTTCCCGAGATGTCCTGAAGCGGCGAAAACCACGTGGCCACGCGGGCCGCTGGAAGTTCTGTTTCTGAGAATCGGCATTCTTTGCAGAAGACTGCGTAATTTTCAACAGGCAGAAACATCCCCCGAGCGTGCAGACACTAAGCCAAACACATGGTCTCAATCAAACTGCACATGCAGTGGACTTTGCATGCTGACACCACTGCCACAGTCGCAGCAACAACGACAACGACAGCAACTCTGTGGACAACGACCGCGAAAATGACCACGACAACAGCAGCAGCAGCGCCAACATCATCATCATCATCAGCATCATCATCATCATCACCATTCACCATGCGCACCATCACCACCACCACCACTACAACAACCACATCAAGCCCTACAACCACAACAACCAACGCCATCAGAAACCAAGAGCCAATAACCAGCATAAGAAAGAAGACAAAGGAGAAAGGAGAAAAACAAGGACGAAAACACCGAGATGATCATGTCGACCAGGGAAGACATTTCCAATCAAGACCGTGCAAACGTTGAAGCACATATCTTGATCAGTGAGTGCGCTCATCACTTTCACGACTGCAAAGGCTTTTGAGCTGAGATGCTTGATGCTCTGGAGAATGTCCAGCAGCCCAAAGTAATTCCTGAAGGCGGCTTCGGGTGTTTCCAATCCTATAGGGGTCGCTTTTTGGAGGTCCTCTGAATAATCATTACCATTTTGGGGGCTTATACTGCGGACCCAATCTTTGAGGCAAACTACTGTTTCATTTGCAGCTTGCAATCTAGCTACCTTTGGACTCCAGTTTCAACATGATTATACATGCGCTTACATGCATGAACACATGTCCGCGATTCGGGTATTGAGGGGAGGCTTACCAAGGACCGCTTAGGCAGGTAAGATTGAAAAAACAACACGAGCAAATAAGTCTTGCTAATGACTAACCACTGCTGTCAAGGGGTGCCATGGGGTGCCAATGTGAGTTCCGTGCACGGTGTCGCGAGAACTGATCCCAATTTCCGCCGGACTGCGATTCCGGCTGGCCCTGCATTGTTCCGCAACACTAAACCGTCAGCACGAATACATTGGGTGGATCTGGGCGCGTCCGCGCTCGCCTTGTGCCGCAGCTGAGGGAACGTGTGCGGCGACGGGACTCCTGTAACATTTGCGAATGACACTTAGTACAAATTGCATCCTGTATCTGGCCACACGAGCCGGGAAGCAGAGCAATGATGCACGTGCCGTGGGCGCATGCGTACATTTCGTGACGGATTCAGGCGCGCTATCCATGTAGCGGCAACTTTCGTTTGCTGCCTGTGCAAGATAGCCGGAAAAATTGTGCAACAACATTTAGTACTGCAGCTTCTGTGAAATAGAGTGTGGATGCGAAGATTTTTGCATGCGTGCACAACCGTGGCCTTCCTTCCTTCACAACATGTATGTGTGAGCGCGCAAACCTGGACAAGTGCTCAGAAACAAATGCATGTGTGCGGCTTCTGTAGGAAAGATCGGGAGTTCGAAAAGGTTTGTATACAGACACATACCTATGGTCGCACACCCACATGTGTGTCCAGCGTGCGTCCGCCCATATGAATGTATGCGGGCATGCAGGCAACTGTGCGTCCGCACATGTTTGTATGCGTATTGCACGCTGAAATATTGATATGGGCACGCACTCACGTTCACGCATTAGTGTGCCGAGGCTACTTTTCAAGGAGGATGAGAGCATTCATACCCGATACAGGACTCCAGTAGCCTCTGACGTGAAATCATCAGAGATGACTTCGAATCCTTCGAACTGCACGACGAATCCTCATGGATGTTTTGAGAAATGTACGGGAGTGCAACCTCAGTCAAGTCAGCGACTGCCACAAGGACCAGTGCAATGGGAGCTGTCAGCCAAGCCCATGCCTCACCTGCGCAACTGCTGCGTATGACACTTCCTGTCCTCCCTGCCTGAGAATGGTTGGCGCGGATGCTAGAGCTCGCGGGGGGCTGCCGGTACAAGGACAAAACATAGGACAACAAAAAACTCAGGCAGGCTGAAAATCAGGATCTGTTCAATGCTAGCGGTTACTTGAAATCCGCAATGTCCCTTGCCCTTGCTCGGGCAAATCTGTGACATACTGCTGGCAAACGCATGGCCCGGCTGTTCCGGTCACCTCACACGATTTGGAGCTTGGGCTGTGCAGCCTCTCCAATCTCAGGAAGAGCTTGAGATCACTCTGTGCAGTTCAGCATCATAGGCGTCGACCATCTCGCAAAGTTCCCTGACAGGTAGGTATGTGAGTTACATCCACATTCCCTCTTCATGATATTTTGCACACGGCCTACTCAGATGACAAAGGCATCTCATGGGAATCCTGATGATCATGCATCCGCATCACGGGGTCAAAGATCCAATAATGCCCGAAATGAGGGTCCTGAAGCCCTCAAGGAGGGGCAACTGCACTCTTGCTGGTGCTGGTCCCCCACACATAGAAAGCACACCCATGCTTCCATGGCAAGATCTTGCTTCCTCTTGGCAGGACAAACCTCATGCATCATAGTCGCAAAAATAGTGTTGATGATCATGAGAACAGCTGCCAAGAACATTGCTGGCAATAACTGCCTGCAATTGCCGGCTCAGAAAGCGCCGTGTCCGGCGAGAAGCGATCCAAAGTCATCAGGGAGCTTGCGACCAGCTCCTTGACCTCGACAGCCAGAAGCTAACGCACTGTCACTGTCAGCTGAGGTCCCCCAGGCTGAGCATGGAAATTTGTACATTTGAACGCCGCACGTTTCCTTCAAGTACGCGATTCTTGTGCATCATTTTCATTGTGAACTCGTACCGCCTCAGAGTTGAACCTGGAGCCTGCCCTGTAACATACTTGCTGGTTTCTGTCTCGCTCCCAGCGCGGGCTCTCATCCATACGTCGGAAAACTGCAGGGAAGTCCCCCCTCCCCCATAATACACTCCCCCATAGGGATATGAAGGAGGAATGGAGCAAGAAAACGGAAACAACAATATTGTTTAGGGTTCCAGGTTTAGGTGTGTAAAAAGCTCCCCAGCCAGCAAAAAATCATTCCACCTAATATAACATGACTCTATAATGGGAGTACTTCTTGCTAGGGTGCTCTGGTTTGTTACTAGCGGAGGGGACTACAGTCTAATTGTGACCGTTGGAAGAAGCGGGTACTTAAGGGGCCGGGTAGAAGTCCAAGGAGAAGCAGGTTTAAATTGCAATGAACCTCTAGGTGCTCACCAAAAAGAAACAAGATCCCATCGCTTACAGCAGGGTTCCCTCATTCAGGGGAAGACAGAAGGCAAGCGAAGTCTCGAAAGCAAAAGAGAAGGGGCTCATGGTGCATTGGATACAATCCTCTTCTATACTTCAGAGGGATATTCATTTTGCCTTCTGTTTCATGTGCTGAGTGCTGTGTAAGGGGTAGCATCAGGAAGAGATTTCAAGAATGATCTGACATGTTAAATTCTGGTCCTGGTTTGAGCTGGAGTCTTTTCCTGGACCAGAGCCTACCTCGACCTCCCAATTACGGGGGAGTGGATCCCGCCTGTTATCCCTGTATAATATCCACACATACACACACCTATACTATACTGTACATATATATATATATATCACTCCCCACTCCCCCTGAAGCCCCCATAGGATTGGTTTTTACAGTGACAATCCCTCGCCCAAACTGATGGGCTTACCATCCTGACATCTGGCTCCCTTGCTAAACTCTCGTACGTCCCTTATGGGAACCTTCGTAGGCAGCTATCCTTGGACAATATGGTTTAGCACCGAAGCCTTACGATTTGATGAAATCTGGCGCTGCTTGGGGATCAGCTGAGCTCTTGGGCGGCTCAAGTGTCAGGGTAATTCTGTATCGTGCACGCCTAGCAGAAGTAGCTCTACTGTTCACCACGCGCCTCGTCGGTCACATGCGGCAATGCACCGATCGGCCACTCAGGCGTAAAAGCAGTGGAGCGAGCGAAGGGAAAATCTGGATCCTGAGGGAAGAATTCACTAATGATTTGTTCTGGTCCTTCGTGCTTATATTACCTCTAGTCACATCCCATTCTAATCGTATCAGATTCGCAGTGCCGGGCTTGTTGCGGCTGCTTGTGGGACTAGTGCTACGAACATTGGTGAAGCTGACAACATCAGCAATCCCTGCCAAAGCCACTCTCAGCGCCGCCGCCGCTACGCCCACCACCGTACGGTAATGCAGGGGCCAGAAGATATGATACCCTCACCTCACAGTAATACTCATCTAGTGTCTTTATGGCCCAAGGTCATGCAATGTATCTCCGCCAAGGACCGGGAAATCCACTCCCAGCCACCGCCTCCACGATCATATCCACCACCAGATTTTGGACAAACGGCTACATGACAGCAGCTTTGGCTTGGGGATAAACATCTCAGACTTTGTCGGGGGAAGGTGCTGACAAATCTGTCTTTGTACTTTGTCACGAACTGCTTACGAAACTTGCTTTGTATGTCCACATCGCAAAATTGGACATCCGAAAGGCAGCAATGCATTATGGGGTTTCCAGGGAAGTTGCACATCTCGTTTTCACCACGTTCTGTTCAGCCAGCACTCCACGCACATTCAATGTCCAAATCTTCCACCGGTGGAGCACCAAAGATCGTGAAAACATATGCTCCCACAGCGCCACCCCTAAATGCTGAACCTTAAACCCTCAAATCAAATAAACTTACTGAATCCAGCTGGAAAGGTCGGACTCGTTCCTACGAGTCTGTACTCTTATGATCATTATTACTGTCATTACTATTGTCGTTATTGCTAGTACTACTGATATCGCTTCAAGCATACCATGGTAGGGAAGATAAGCTGCCACTGATGGAAAAGCATTGCAGCCAAGCCGTCCAGACGGCTTTGGAGCATTGCAGCATGCTTAGGAAGCTCCAAATGGGTGTTTCCAACATGAAAGTCCGCGTGTATACTCCAAAGCTGCTACCATCGTTAACTAGAGAGACTTACCAGTAAAGGCCTCTAATTAGACTCTGAATTTTGAAGCCCCCATATGCAACAGCAAGCCCTCGGAACCTAGAAGCAACCTGAGGCCTCCTATGACCTGCGCTTTCAAAGATGTCGTCGGGAGGCTTAAGGTTTAAGGTTTAGGCTCTACATGAAATGACTAGGGTGAGCAGGAATTAACATCAACATGTGACATGTACATGATAAGGCCAGGATGAAGACAAATGGCATTTCGACCTCTTGACCTGTCCCAACTCCGCAGAAGCAGCGCAGTCTTCCATGCATCGTGCCATCGCAGACAAGCAGCGGGAATCTCACCGATTACACGGAAATATTCCCACCTTGCATTCCGCTAGAGCACGCTGAAAAATAGACTGCGGTTTCCAGTCATGGGTGCCCATATCAATGTGCCAGCAAAAGAACATGCTATCTGGACCAGAAGCAGACCAACAAATTACTCGCGAACCGTGTTTCGGAACCTTCTGACTTCTCTAAAACCGGCTGACGTACCCAGCGCACAGCGTAGACTACTTGACGAGGAATAGGCTTTTTGAGTACTTGAGTCCCCCTAGTACTAACAGCCCGCGCCCAAATGAAACAAGGTCAGCCAGAATCTCAATGTTCAAGAAACGGTGTTTTGACTAGATCCTCAGGAACGTTTTTCCTACCTGGCTCGGTAATGGGAGGGGTCTCTTGTAATTAATGGAGGCTCCAGACAGGGCTTTGGAAGTAAGGAACTCCAGCCGCCCTGGCTCCACACAAGTCAGTGGCTTCACCTACCCAACGCCATGTGCACGTGCACATTTATTGACAAGATGCAGCTGCAGCAAACACATGGTAGAGCATTGCAATTGCCTTTTCTTGATCTATCTTGCATCCCCAGTTGCTTGGTGACGTTGTTTGTAACAAGCCGGTCGATCAGATCGGTTCTCACGAAGCCAACGTCAGCCAGCCCGGCTTCTACGTCCTGGCAAGAACTTCTTGTTTTGTGCGGGTGCCTTACAATGCGGTACGCTGTGCTTGAAAGGGTGGTGCAATTAAGGGCCCATGTGACCAAATGAGCAGCCCCTGATGCACCTGAAATTTCACAATGAATTGGGCTTACTGTTTGGGAGGGCATTAAGCCCGTTATGCACAATAAGAATTTGCTCAAAAAATGGGGTCCCTTCTTGGAAGTGCCCCTGATAATGAGCATAATATAGTTGGTAAACGGGGAAGCAACATTTCTGGAAGCTCCCATGTCATAGCAGCGCGAGCTTTGAGGATCTTGTTGCTATGCCTCAGTGCCTTCTGCCTGTAACACGACAACTGGGACCTGGGGCGCATCCCGGCAAAATCCTTCTGACGAATGTCTCAGCAGGTTACTGTAGCAGCACAGGCTCACAATATGATGCACGGGCTTCGGCCGTCTAGAGCACGTCAGGACATGCCCCCGCACGGGTTACAAGGCAGGGTGCTTGTTTGGTGGCTAGGCCACAGGGTTGAGGATTGATGGGAGCAAGACCGACGGATTCACAGAACTGACCCTCACTGACTTCCCAGAATGTTGCGCACTGAAGCGCTTCGCGCACTTGGACATTCTCTGGGGCTTCCAAGGCAGCTACAGCTCAGGGTCTGCAAAGCCTAATGCACCACTCATTGGCAGCTCCCCTGCCTGAACAATCGTGTTCTGATTGAAAGCGAATGTGAGACGCGGGACATCTGTCATCACGTTCAAGCCTTGCGACAAAAGTTCCTGAGTTCAGAAGTGTGACGGATTTGGTGTGAATACAACCTGCAACTGGGTGCTATTGTGAAATTTTGCTTCGAGCCCGCAGATCGGTAAGACATGACTCAAAAATCCTTTTTCAGTCAACATACCTACGACTAGCGACTCTCCGAGCTCTTCAGACCTTTGAGGAACGCGACAGCATGGCGCAGAAACAAACCTCATGAACTTTAAGCCGGGTTGCTGCCTGCTGAAGCTGCATTGCACCTTGGGATCTGAGGGTTTAGAGCATCTGGGTCTGTCTGCAGATTCAAGTCAAGAGGATCGCACTCGTTCCGCGTTTAAATGACCCAGCGTTCTAAATCTGCTTTTAAGTAAGTACAGTGCCCAGGAGATGCCTTAGACTTCCTGCTCTACTACTTGATTCACTCAGAAGCCTGTTTCCATTCCATTTTCCGTGCGATTCGCCATTGTTGTAATCCTAGCCCCTCGGTCTGCTGTTACTGCTCCATCTCCTCAAAAAATTGCCGTTCCACTCATCCTTTCACACGTGTCTGCGCGTGGGATTTAGCAACAGGGATCTTATATAGAGACTCCAATAGAAAGGCCCCGAAAAGCAGCATGGCGCTGTGAATAGACGCTACTCTTGTTTCGCACACCCGCATTTTTGTCCAGAGCCCGTGGACCCTGAGGTAGTCGTGGGAATTGATGAGTCGGTTTGCATTTACGGTCCGGCGCACGGTTGTTTTCAAGTATGCACATAGGCTACAGCTACATGTCAGGTTCCACATGTACATAAAGGAGTATTTTGCTAGCTGTGCAATTGGAAGAGGGGGCTCTAGCGTCAGTGCTTGCATGCAAAGCACCAGGGGTCAATGCTTTGGACTGAGGTGTCCGAGCTTTGAGGTTTACGGGCTAGAATTTGCGTCTTGGCATGTGCAGTCATCCGCACCAGCACTCGTCAATCTAAAGCAAGCAGAATTCCTAAAGTTGGTCTGCAACTCTCACTTGATTCATCATATTATTTCAAATGACAAAAGACCCTAAAAATGAGGCCTCCACCCATGCAGGTAGCCCAACATCCCAGGGCTTTTAATATGCACAAGGACTAATGCGAAGCACCTCTACATGGAGTCGCAGCCGAATTCCTGAGTTGGGATTCTAGTCAAGCCTGGACACCCAGTCCAGATATCGAAACGGCCTGATTGAGATTTGCGCAAGGTTGTTCCAGAAATGGTACAACAGTCAGCTGTAATGTACCAAGACAACTAATAATGGTGATAGCGACAACAATACTGGTCATTGTCCAGACCAGCTATGACAGGTAGCAACATATAAAGCGCAACTTCTGGTAGCAATAGAGTAATGGTAGTAGTTCCTGTAATACTAATAGTTCTAATCATAATAAGAAGTGTATGAATAGTTACAATCGTGATGCGCATAATGACAGTCACCAACAGTAATAGTCGTAAAGGTCCATGTAGAATGGAAGTCACCGAGCGCAGCTTGACCTGCGAAAGGACTTGGAACCTGGCTCCCACCAACTAACTGGGCTGCGGAAGATTTCACCTCACAAAGGGCCTCTACTCTGGCTGTGCGCAGATCGTCGACTGTCTGGAAAGCTGAGTCGTTCCTGCACGGCGGGGGTCGAGGCGTTTCATAAGGACCGTGTAGATTTGCGCATAAAATTTGCTGCCATGAATGGAAGGCGGATTAAAACATGAAGGTCACGGGTAATCATTTGTCAGGATATTGGGTAACAGAATCCACGTGCAACATGCCCGAGGCCAAAAGGCAGTAGGATCATGTGCGCCCACTGCACCGCCTCAATGCTACCCTTTCGTTCATAGCTCCCCAGATGGCACTGGCTTCCTTCTGCGGGCTCTGACATGCAAATACCAATAAGTTTACCATAAAAAAGCTTACTACCTGCAGTGTTCAGGGATCTCTAAAGTATACAACTCGAGGGCTTGTCATTGTCCCATCATTAACTCCTGTACGTAGGGCACCGCAGTGCAGACCCGGCATGATATACTGCATGGTCCTGATATCATAGGGGCTCCAAAAAGCGACCCCATTTTTTCAGAGACACCCCAACATCTACAAGGGGTAATGCTTCCATACCCATTCCAACAAGTCATCCATCCTGCAGTACGATCATGCAAAGTACTAGCACGTCAATAGTTTTCCAGGGTTTCTTAGGCACGACAGTTGTGAACTTAAACAAGCAAGCCCATCAGACCCCTGTGCATACTCTGCGCATACTGAAGGGGCGCAAGTAATTGCCAATATCATTTTGACGGGCTATTTGCGGTACACTATACCAAAGGTAGGCAAGGAACCTAGGACCATAATATCGGTAATCATTGGGGCTTCTACATTCGCCCCCATGCGCGCCTCGTGAAAATCACACCTCAGTCCACTGCAGCTTCTCTGAGGATACCCGTGGCATTCCGAGGGCTTATAAGACAGTAGTTTCCATTTTCTTTTCCATTATCCCTAGTATAATATAGCGGCTTCCATTTTCTTTTCCATTATCCCTTTTATAATAATAATTTCCATGTTCTCTTGCATTATGCCTATTATACTCCCCAATATCATATAGTTCTGGCTTTCAGGGCCTTCCGCTATCATGGTTTGTGTTAATAATTTCCATTTTTTCCATTATTCATACTACTACTACTACTACTACTACTATTAACATTATAGTACACAAAGCCTCGGGGGGAGAATGTCTTACCAGGGCTTCTCTGAGTCCAAATGCAAATACGTAGAGGTGCAGCAGGTCCGTCTGGTTCTGGGATCACGCTAGAGGCATACAAGGATTTGAGCCTCACAGTCTTCAGCCCTTCCTCCATCTTCTGGTCTCTGAGGCTACTTTGATTTACAGTGGACTGCACCAAAGGTTTCAATAGGTCTGCTTGCTGGCTGGCCACCTGCAAATCGGCCTAGCGCGTTGCCTTTGCGATAGTTGATGAGAGACGCAACAGTCTGCAGGTTGAACTCCACCGCCATGCAAGTGTAGGCTGCTGGGTTGCCTGCCCAAAGCACAACTTTCGCTTGCAGCATTATCAATACAAGCCACGGTGGCATCACCAGGCAGTCCAACTCCTTCTCCATGGAAAGAACATGATCGCGTGGCAGATGCATGGCTGAGGGCGCATCGGTCTCAAGGCTACTAGACATGCATTCAACGAGATGTATGAAGCAAGTGGGTGCTAGAAGCTGGCACCCGGAGTATGTATAAAGCTGCAAAGTTTCTCCATGGTTCCATAATAAGCTGGCCAGGTGCTGTATATCATGTCCACACGGCCCCCACCGACGAACTCGAAATTCCTTAGTAGAGCCAGGTGAAGGCAACCGTCCGGGAATTCAGGCCAGAAAGCAGGGAGAGCACGCAGATCCTGCAAACAAGGGTCTGGTTGAAATCCAGCGGTATGGCTTCGAATTCTAGCCCATGAGAGGCATTGAGCCGTCGCGTCAAGAAGTCCTGGCGCTGGCAAAGGCGGTTGCGTCAAGACGGCATGCAAATAAGGAAGGTGCCGGGTGACATGTGCATGTGATAGCAGAGGCATCTTTGAAGGAACCTGTTCAAGCCCTCAATGGCTGAAAACGACGGTTCGCATTTGGACCGCAAAGACACAATCGAAATCTGCGCGACTAAGTAACATATCTTGTGCGGCAATGCTTTCGCATATGATGGCGTTGAACTCATTGTTGAGGACTATGGCACACCATGGGCGTTTCTCTTCCATCCAAATTTGTCTGAGAAACGGCTGGATGATGCGAACTTGCCTTTTTCATCTTTTTCGGGATTCAATGCAGGCACAAGTCACAAAAAGAAAAGGCTACTGCGAGATCGCGCATGCAAAATCAAAAGTACTTGAGTTGTGCCCCTAAGCTTGTACCCCTAAATAGGCTTCTCCGTATAATCCCCGCTTAGCCCGACATTCCCAATAGAGTTAAACTAAGATGTCCGGCAGACTCAGGGGTACAAGCCCAGGGGTGCAACCCTGAAACCCTTGTGATAAGTGCGGTCAAGGCCAACTAACAAGAACCACGGTCCTCCAAGAACTCAACGGCTTCACTCATCCTACCGAACTATTCCAAACACATCATAGCTCCATACGAGAACCTGACCAGCGCTACTTGGAGGACAAATGCAATCAATGGGTATTTAGAGGCTGCACTGAGCTTGATTGAGCCCAATCATTGCCAAAGCAAGGGCTATGCGTCGGGACTTATGGTTCCCACATGCTCTTGGCAGAGCGAATAATAGGTATTCACGAAAAAACTGAAGTAGACTCCAGTGAATCGACACCAGGTAAAGGGCACAAAAATGTGCAAACAGGCCTACCTCCTAAAAGCCTTAAAAGCATCAGAGCTCTAAACACCACACCCAAACAACTCCAAAGCCCTAACAACTGGATATTGCCAGCACTCAGTAACAGAGGGAGAAGAAGTATAATATGAAAACACTAATAATATACCTGGCCCTTAATATTGTCGCTGTTCTAGACTGCCACTGGGTGGTGGCAGTATCCAAAATTAAAGCTCTGAACCCTCAAACCTTAAGCAAAGTAATCGCCTGGAATGTTGGGCCAAAAGATCTTTCGAAAGCTGCAGCACCCTGGATGGCCAGGCCACCAATCCTTTTGTCTTGCGTGGAGGTTGGGTTTAAGGTGTTTAAGGTTAAGGGCCATGGATAGTCGGGTAGTCATAAGTGGGGTTATACAGGAACTTTATGGGTATACATTTGGGGTTTAGGGCTGTATGGGATGTGTAGGAACCTGTGTGAGGCAGTGTGTGTTCTATATTGTTGTGGTGAGTGTATACAGTGGCCCATGGATAGGCTGTTGTATACAGTGGCCCATGGATAGGCTGTTGCTACAGGCTACATTACTCCTACTTTTACCATGACTAGTACTGGTAGAAAACGCACGGGTCAAGCTTTGTTGTGACATCCTGCTCCAAGATTCCTCGAACTCTTGGACATGCGAATCCGACTGTTCTGAAGGGACTGTGGTCTTCTTGCATGAGTGACTAAGCATCGCCAGCTTTGATAATGTAGCTTTCCAACAGGGGTCCCAAGGAGCCTGTCCTGGTCCTGAGCATGGGATTCTTAATAATATGAAAGATGGAAGTTTCAAGGTGCAGAATCCTGAAACGCCGAAACTGGAACTGCCATATGCCATGCCTGCCTGCAGTACAGTACCCACACAGCCAGCTGCCAGACCTGTCCTCCAAACGCGGGTTTCAAGTTGCAGCCTCCCTTGAAGTACCTTTTTGCCTTGAACAACTCTTCAGCTAAAGAAAAAATTCAACGAGGCCCGCAAAGCACACCAGGAACGTTCTTCGAGTCAGCAACTCTCCAAAAAAGTTGTCAGTGTTGCGGTCCGTCAGGGGCACGGGACTGCGCGCCGCTTGGGAGAGATCCCAAAACACGCGGCGACACCAAACTCCTAGCGAGAGCAGCAGTCGACCGAAGTGCACCGCCTGCATTAGAGACAGCGGTGTTCGATCCTTCTACAATGATCGTTGGACCTCAAATATCTATCTATCATCATCTATCTCTCATTTTTCCTGGAATCTTGCGGGATCTGGTGCCAAGGTTCTGTACTATGCAATCACGCCATCCAGCCGAGCTTGCAGCAATCTCCCTGCAAAGCGGCTTCGCCTAAGGATGCGCTTCCACAACTTGTCGCAACTTGAAGCCTACTCAAGATTGTTGTGCAGGTGCCAGAGCCTTTCGGGGCTAGCAAGACATATCAAGATGAACTGTGAACTGAATTTGAAGAATTCCAGGGAAGTTGAGCTTCAGCATGGAATCCAAAGAGAAAAATTGAGTACAAGTAGGCTCCGTTGGCAGGACCCTTCAATATGATCGTTGCACCGTTGCACGGCGTCGCTGTAGCTAAAAATGACACATCGTGGCTTAGGCAACATTGGCAAAAATGATTAATCCTTGAAGTGTGGAGACCCTTGAGGCTCTAACACGATTGCAATAAGGGCGAAGGGGCCTAAAGCAGGCGATCCAACATGAGGATTGTTTGGGAACCTTTACCTTCAAGTACTCTGTACACACAATTAGTGCTGGCCAGGGCACGCCAAGTGTTGCTGAAATGAAGGATACAATCAGCGGAACTAGCATACAAGGCATCCCGAGCATCTCCCGCAAGCCAGACCCCCACCGGGATTTGAAAGTCAGGAGACCCAGAAGTCCAATAATCCAAGCGCATAGAACTGAGTTTTGGCGACTGCCTAATGACAATAACGAAGGCAAAGTCATACTTCTGCAAATGCTCCTCTTGACACCACCACCACCACGACTACTACTACTAGTACTGCTGCTTTTACGAACTCTTCTTCTGCTACAACGACAACGGCTACTACCACCAGTACTGCCACCATTACGGCTTCTAGTAGTAGTACAGTGGCAGTAGTACTAGTACTGGTACTTGTAGTGCTGCTGCTACTACTACCACTACACTACCACTACCACTACCACTACCACTACCACTACCACTACCACTACTACTACTACTACTACTACTACCACTACTATACTGCTACTAGTATACTGCTACCACTATACTGCTACTACGACAACCTGCTGCAGCAGCTGCTGCTTCTACGACTCTTACGACCACTTCTGCTGCTACTGCTAGTGCTAGTGCTGCTACTACTGCTAACACAGAATTTCTGGTACTTGGAATCATGAGACTACAAATACTAAGAAGAGTAAGCGTCATAGCAATACTATACGATGAAACAATGCAATAGTTTTGAGATCCCCTTTGGGGGGTCCGGCTTTGCTTGCTTTTGGCAGCTCAGCGGGTCTCTACTCGGAAAAACGCCCAACACTTGTTGAGCAAGGCCTGGTCTCAGTCAAGTGAATTCCAATTTCTGCGGCTGCCTGTATCGATGCCAAGCATATTATATATATAAAGAGTGCAGTATGTAGATGTTGTGAGTTAATGATTGCAGTCTGTGAGAAGATTTAGTGTTGAGATGGGTGCACGGACTTTGTGAATTTGCATGCGGCTCACCGCATGGTGCAACCCTCAGCGGGGCTTGAGCAGGACGTTGTGAACAGGCCAGCGGAAAGTTTCTGACCAATCGCCAGCGTTGCCTGTGCCCTGGGTTGGAGGACCGCAACACAAACATGGTGACTGAAGGTGAAAGTCGATGATCTTCAGAACCTCCTGTTCCAATCATTGGCTGTCAAATTTGCGGCTGGCCCAGTGACACCAAAGGTACGCCATGCAATGTCAAGGCAAAAAAGGTTTGCCTGGTCGGGGGAAAAGCAACGGCAACGGATCCTTTTTCCAGCGAAATTCCTGCGCTTGCAGCATTGACGTCCGCTGAACTAACATGGAAGGTCCCAGAGCTTTCTGTTGAAAGTCAGCAATTGGCAGAGTGCCTCTGTAGGCTCCATGTTTTGTTCGGGCAGTGCAAGGTGCCATGCGATCAGCTTGCTTGCAGCAAGGCCGGGCCTCCCGTTTGGGATGCATGGAAAGTCGCTCTTATCTACGATGGACCGTTCGTCCACAGAGAAGAGTCCTGCCAGCGTATTTACTAGACGACATTCGGGAGTTTGTCAACATTAGGCTCCTCAGTAGAGTCGTGTCCCAATAATAAAGACCACAGATCAACGAAATCCGAGAAGCACCGCCATGCTGGCTAGGTGCCTTGCACACAGTTTTGCAGCCTTCCAAGGCAGGTAGACGATCTGTAGGCCAACTGAAAGCCTCCTCTGGGACTGTTGGAATCAGTCAATTCGGCAGCCTGCGACGAAGACTCCACATGAATCAAATAGACTACCCTTATCTTGGCATGATACCTTGCTCTAAAAGCTGGACAGGCGGTCGCGGTCTGCAGTTTAGCGTGATGATATGGAGCACTGTTATAGAAGTGCACACAGATCCCCAAAACCATTTGAAGTCAGTCATCTTGGCTACGTTACAAGACCCTAGCATTCAACTTCACATAGCATTTAGTAATAGGTAATAATGAGTGAAACTTGAATTTGGATCAATTCTTACGTCTTACGTCTTACTTTTGTTGCAAAGGCCATCAACCCTCCATCATCTCTCCCTGTCTTAGCCTGGACCAAAGCAATCACTACCCTAGGCAGGCATATTCCGAGTCATTTGCGTGCTCTATCAGGTTGATTATGACAGGCTATTACATAGTCACAACTTGTGTTGTTGCCTCATCCATCCGACCAGGACATGGATGTCCAATTTGGGAGGACTGCCAGGGGGTAGACTGCTACAGCAAAGCCAATGTGCACACCTCTTATCATTGCGGGAACCCTTGTAGTCAGTAGCATGAGGAGTCGCCAGGCTGAAGCACAAATGGTCGTGGCACCAAAGAAACCTGGCTGGTCTGAGAGGTTTGGGTCACATACTTTCCCTTCTTTTCAAGCTTGAGACCCGCAATTCCCTAGACCCGAAGCCCTAATAAGAGCAATAACTAGAATGATATTGCGAAACCTAGCCGCTGCGGCTGCTTCAGGAATGAATATCCTTTCCGATGCGTGAGGCCCCTCGAAAGGATTGCCTCAATCGTGGGCCCGTAACCCTGTGTCCCCATATATAGCGCATATACCCCACATGCATCCACTCAAGGACCATTGAACCCGAAAAAGGGTAATACTCCATATCAGGGGCTCATGCTTCAAGGAAACTACCAAACTTTGAAGGAGCTTTGGCAAGTGTACTTGCTAGCCCAGTAGCCGCTATTCTAAGCCACGAAGTAGAATTACGAAGTCAAGAACAGCCTCCAAGAACGAGTCAGGTCTTCCAAGCCAAGCGCTCGGCATTTGGAAGCCGTCATAGCTGGACTTCAGTGGGCCAACAGCTAGTCCACTATCCCTAACAGCTAAAATCCCAATCACTCATATCATTCCTCCCATTATATGATGGTTGTATATGAGGAATATCTATGGTGAAGCGGTTGGTGGTTTTAATCATTACAACGGCATTAAGGCAAGTTATCATTTCATGGAACCTGCCCGAAAGACGAAAGAAGCTTCATGGCAGGTTGGCCTCCCCAACTTCATTGGATGCAGCATGCAGGAGCCCCAGGGAACAACCTAGATGCCCTAAAAAACAGAGCAATTATGACCCACGTTCATCTGTGTACCTAACGGCGTTGTACGGGGTTCTGGTCCTGTGGTTTGCAGCTTCGGCAGGAATAAGTCTTGCCTCAAGACCCTCCTGAAAAGTCCCTCCCTGAGGGGAGACGTTGCCAAGGCCCATTCAAGTCCGCTGAGATTTTTCGCAATCGTGCAAAGTCCTCCCTAAATCCTGTTTGGAGACTACCGGCGGCGAAGGTGATTCGCGTACACTGTGTGCTCTGAGACGCTCGCAATTGGAGCTTTGGATCTGCTAACCCCAGAGTCTCTGGAAGGATCCGGGACAGCTGGAAGAGGGCTCAGGAAGCACATTGGAAGATTGTCTTGGCCTTCTCTCTCTGGCTTCTTGGTCCGGCGCATGTAGTGGTTGACAATCAACATAGGGCTGGAGAATGAAAAAGTGGGAGTTGGGAGAACATGACCTGCAATCATCTTAATCAAACTTGGGATCCTAGGATCAAAGAAGTGCGACCTGTAAGAACGTTGTTGCAGTGCTTCAGAAGCCCGAATCAGTCTCGCCCAGCAGTCTCAGCAGCTCATTCCTCCAGTGCTTTTTGAATCAGAAGCCGAACTTGTAATCTCATGGCCACCAAGTCCTCATGAAAACGGCGTCATGTGATTGAATGCTAGGAGGGGAGTTGCAAAAGGAGGGACTGCCCATGCAAGTCGTGAAAATTGATGACCACAAAACAAAAACAAGTGCCATACTCCCAAGCTCTCTTTGAGGTGACTAACTAGGTTATCCTTATCCTTCCAATACCGTGCTGTTCGATTTTAACCTGCAAAGTTCGATTTAACCTGCAACAAAAGTGCTTACGTTGCTTTTACTTGTGATGAAGGCTTGCCATAGGGGCTATCACGATTCCCCAGAGGATTGTCAGGTTTGAAGTGTCAGGAGCTGTTTACTTCATGATGTCAAGCAGGGACGAAATGATATGAATGCACCTTTCTCCCCAAACCCTGAACCCGTGCCAAAACGAAAACTCAAGCCATTGTGTTTCCAGGGCAATTATTTCGGTTCCTAGTTCAGGTTTTGAAAAACCGTGACATGTGTCCTGCACGGAAAATGGTAGTCACTGTTCAGAGATCTGATTCCATCAGGGGGCATCCTAGTCATAATTTAGAATCCGCACGCATGCTCTGACAACAGGCTTCAGGGAGGAGCCTGCGCAAACCTATAAAATCCACTATGACATCCAGAAACCTCTGATGACGATATTTATATATATATATATGTATATGCTTGTAGGGCTGGTGCTTTCTCTGCTAGGTCCTAGGTATTGCAAGCGCCACATTCAAAAGGAAGCTTTCTGCGGACTCTTCAGTCCACAAATACTAGTCCGTTATGTCCATTCAGATTCGCGCCGCAGCCGTAACTGCTTGCCAAGGCGCAGTCTTGGAAACAGGCCCACGCAACTTCATCAGACCCGTCACGACCTCATCCAGTTCCAGCCTTCCGCCCATGTCCTCAGCAATGCCCATGGCTGTAGCGGTATGGACGTGCAGACTAAAGTTTTCAATAGAAAGGGGCCCCCAGTATACAACAAACCTTCTTTTGGAGACTCCCAAAATCAAGGGCCCTAATTTTGGAAACTGTGTGGGCCACAGGACGAAAAAAAAAAAAAAAAAAAAAAAAAAAAAAAAAAAAAAAAAAAAAAAA
>CAJNIZ010045938.1:276-31154 GCA_905231905.1 Symbiodinium pilosum
TGTAATTCCTCTATATTCCTGGGTAGGCCCCTGGAATATTTGATATTTTCCCTAATGGCTTTAATAAGGGACCCTATGTCCTAATATTTTTCAAAGGGCTTTAGGGGCCAACCCAGTTTAGGAGGGTTGACGGTGTAATTGGTAGCTTGTCAACATTCTTGTGCTTTTTTGTGGGGTCCCTCGTATAATGGGGGTATGATACGGGCCCTGTTTCTAAGGTTTGACACGCAACAATAAAAGAAGTCTAGGCATAAAGGCCGAGGCATAGCAATTCCAAGCCTACTATGTTTTTTTTGCTTTTTTGATGGGCTGGCTCTGCAACGAGTGAAGAGTACTGTAGACCCCTGATTAATAACCCCCCTCCTTTTAAGGGCCTTAATATTAGGATTCCTATGATAGTCCCTATTAATGGGAGGGGCAGGTGTACACTAGCGGCTGCAGGCCTCAGCAAGTTGATAGTTGACTCAGCATGCATGGAGAAGAAAATTCAAAAAACTACTGTATTATGATAGGGTTATATAGGGTTTATATAGGGGTTATATATAGGGGTCATATTGGGGATATATATATATATGTATACAAGTCCTGGCTCACGCCAACACCAAACTCAGAACTTTTCAGCGTCAAGCACCTCAAGGCTGTCACCCCCTAGCCCCAGGTCACCAAAGCACACCGCAACGTTGCACTCTTCTGGGAGGAGCGCATAGGCAGGACGATATCTTAGGTGTAATAGTGGTATTTTAGTGAATATATGAGGGCCCTAATATAGTGACCATTCTCCCTTATAGTCACTAAAACACGGTGGGAGTCCACCTAAAGGATATCATCCGAATGTCGATCTCGCCCGCTAGCATAGCTGCCACCTGTGCAAGTGGAGCGTGAAAGACACCGCAAGTTCTGGGCTAGAGGGGTTATGGTGATTTCCCCAAATAGGGGGACCCCAACATAGATCCCAAAATGCTATGGTCCTTGTTATAGAGGCCTCCCAAAAAGGTATCCCCAATTTTGGGGAAACCCCTTATATAGGGTTTAAGGTTTCAGGTCTAAACTCCTTGAAGGGGATTATATAAGGGATTATTGAGGGGACTACTACAGGGGTTTATGAAGGGGGTTAGAAGGAGTTTAGACTATGGCTCATATTTGGGCTAACAGCTCTGACATTCGTTGGAGCCTCTTCATCCGGTGTAGCGCAGGAAATCTCTTCACAAATCAGTCCCGGGCCCAACCCCTCCTAAGGGTTTAGGACGCCAAACCCTAAATCCTACCCTACACCCTCAACCCTACCCAAAACCCTAAACCCTTTTTTTGTGGTTCGGGAGCCCTTGCAAGGTGGCTGGGCAGAGAGGCATGTACCGGCCCCTGAGACTCGCGAGGAAGCCGTAGAGGCGCCGAAGTTTGGGATTTGCACGAGGGCTTACTCGTTTGCTGTTCAGGAACTTAGACAAATGAAGTTAATCTAGTATGTAACATAAAATGTAATAGTAACTTGTTTTAGATTCCTCAACAGCAACCCGGCTTCGTCCAAGGTGGTAGCTTTGTCTGCTAGCCTTATGCCATGTGCCTCAGTATAACTTCCATAGAGCTTCCTTCAAGGCTCGATGCCCCGCATTGTTTTGAAACAATCGGTTGTCAGCACTAATTTGCCAGGACAACGGGACCTGCACGGCCGCTGAGGACGACGTCGCGGTGGAGCTTGTGGCTGCAGGCAGCGGTCTTCTCCACTTAGCAGTTGCTCCTAAGCCCCCGAAACTTGAGGGCCTGATTCCGAATCCGCATGTCCTGGCATTTTCATTCCACTAGGGGTCTGGTTGATGCCGCCGCACTTCACGAACGCCCGTTTCGGCGTCTGATTTGTGCTCACATTCAGTGCTCAAACACCCTGACACGACAAGGGCAGTTCTGCTGCAATGGCGAGCGTGGGGAGGACGGACGTGGGACAAGTGGCCCAGGGTTAAGTACTCAACTATACTTGCTGGTTGTTAGTAGGGAAGAAGGGAATATGATCCCAACATAATGTATTTCCTCTTTCCCTACTAACCACCAGTAAGTTCTGATAGTGCAATGGCATTCGGATGTTTCAGACGCAAAGCGATACCTGAGCCCAAAGCAGGCATGAAAAAACATGAGAAGCCCAAACCCAGTAGCGTTGTTCCCCACGTCTCCCAGCTGCTGACGCTGGTTGTGGTAGTCGGCCCTGGTACTGGGAATCATTGCAGTCTTCGTGGTTGATAATGGTAGTTTCCTTACATACGGGGACCCCAATATAGACACCAAATTTTTAACATCATTATTCTGGAGGCACCCGAGAAGGTACCCCCAATTTTAGGAAACATCCAAATCAAAAGAGACCAATTCAGGAGGCCTGTGACGATTTCCACTTCAATGAACCTGGCTTCCTACCGGCAGAGTGTGGCCTGGCTAAGGGTTAGATGGGGTTATAATATACCGGTTCTATACAATGTAGGGTTGTTTCCCAAATAAGTAATGGGAAGTCAAATTGAAAAGAAAATGGAACATGACATGGAAACTCCACATATTGGTTGGGGGTTTAAGGTTGCCTTGACACAAGCTAGAGCGTGTTCAAGTAGACTATGCACATCGTCGGGAATACACACCGACGAATCCTTAAGAGGGTTCAGGGTTCAGAGGGACACCCTATAGAATCCGTAAACAGGGAACCCCCGTAATCCTGCAATTTTCTGAGGAGGCACCACACTTTTTTCAGAATCCGAGAAATCTCCATGAAATGCTAATCACTCTAAACCCACAGCTGCCTTGCGCTGACCCTGTATAACCTTGGTTGCGAACAAAGAAGCTAAACCTTGGACACTGCCCCCACTCGTTAGCAGTTGGATAATGCTTATAATATAAATATATGGGGTTTTACCAAAATCATGGGTACCTTTTTTTGGGGATCCACATAATAAGGACTGTAGTACATTAGGGTCTATATTGGGGTCCCCTCATTTTGGGAAACTTGATCTGACCGCTATTACAGACTGTTAATGGGTGGGGGCAGGACCCAAGATGAAGCTGATGATGCATTTGGCTGGTGAAATGGGTTTCCGAGCTAAGGTTGGGTCGAGTCGGCCAATGTTGGATTTAGGGTTTAGGGTTGTTGGGGTGACAGTTTAGGGTTTAGTGTTGTTGGGCTCTTTTTTCTTCAGCAGGTGCCTTTCAGAATGTCGCGCATGCACGACTATCCTGACCACAGTCCATCAGCTGTTTGCAAAGCTCTTCCTTGCTGGACGTTGTTGGGTTGTACTACTGTGGGCGTCCTAAATAGCGCTTTGCTTCGGCCCGCAGCTATTGTGGAGCTGGTCGTGGTATATTATTGTGTAAGTGAAATACTGTAGTAGCTTACACAATTACGAATATGATCCTCATTGAATCTCTATAGTTCCTATACAATCATATACCTCCCTGAAGACCTATTCTTAATGAGCAGGCACCCTAAACCCTGAACCCTGGCTTCAGCCTCCTCAGGCGTGCTGAAGTGCAGCAGGGCACCCAGAAAATCGCCAGCTGCGAATGCGCTTATCGTGTGGCTTCTTGTTGATGGTGTTGAGAGAGGGTTTAGGGTCAGTTTGGGCTTTGTGATGCCAGCAGGTAATGTAGACCCCTGATTAATAAACCCCCTCCTTTAAAGGGCCTCAATATCAGGATCCCTATTACAATCCCTATTAAGGGGAGGGGTTTGTTAATCATGGGTCTGCATTAGTTGTTTCATGGTGCCTGGAACTCCTGCAACGAACTCCTGCAACGTTACGGACAGGCGGACCAGGGCTTACCCTCTGAACGTTAGGTCAATCCCCCCACCTGTAGGTATATCAAGGCCCTACTAACTCCAGAGGTAGTGTTTAGGGTTAAGGGAATCCCTTACCCAGTAATGGATATCACAAAGGATTCATCCCATAGGGAGCATCTTTGACATGATTGTTATCCTGCATTGAGCACAGGGTAGTATGAGCCTCAAGGTTTCCATGGATTTCCATGCGCACGTAGCTGGCACCTAGGGGGTTGCAAAAACATCGACCAGCGTTTTCACAATGCACTTACAGGTTCACAGAGTCCTGGCTTTTTGTTGCTCTGATCTGAAAGCACTGAGATGAGATTCTACCACAGTCAGTATCAAGTATCAAGCTGCTTGATCAACATGTGTGCCTTAGTCGAAACTCCTTGAAGGGGGGTTATGTAGGGATTATCTAGGGGAGTGTTATAGGGGGATACTAGGAATTTCCCACTATAGCTTGTGTGTACATGCATCCCGTTGTCTGCGACATCGGTGAATCCTTGAGCCTCCAGCAGTCACCCGGCCTGACCCTGAGGCGAAGACCCTCGCTGCGCCTACGCTACTGTTTACGCCACTAGCTACTGCAGCTTTTCTGAACCCTAAACCCTGAACCCCAAATAGTAGTTTCCATTTTCTTTTCCATTATCCCAATCTAGCCCCCATATAGCCCTAAACACTAAGTAGTAGTTTCCATTTTCTTTTCCATTATCGCCATATAACCCCTATGATATGGTAGTTTCCATTTTCTTTTCCATTATCCCAATATAGCCCCCATAACCTTAAAGACGCCACTAGCTACTGCAGCTTTTCCGACAATATTACCAGCTTCTGGCTTCCTGGAATATTGTGCAAGGGGGCCACCCTCGGGAATTCTAGGGATGTATTTGATTCTGGGGGAGTACCCTTAGCCTTGGAAACCCTAGGAGAAATTGGGATTCTGGGGGTCCCTACCTCGGGATTTCGCGCATGATATGGTTCAGGGTTAAGGGTTTACGGAAAAGAATGAGGGGCAGGTGAAGTCAGCTGCAGCAGTTTCAGCTGCTTCGCATCCTGGCATCTGCTGTGAGTCCCAGGTTCAAAAGGGATCTTTCCACGTCGCATTTGTCAGGGAGCGCACCGTGACAGCCAAAAGTCCTCAGGCAAGTCCTCAGGAATCTTCAGGGAGCGCACAGTGACGCCCAAAAGTCCTCAGACAAGTCTTCAGGAATCTTCAGGGAGCGCACCATGACGCCCAAAAGTATTCAAGGAAGTCCTCAGGAACTTTCAGGGGGCGCACGGTGACGCTCAAAAGTCTTCATGAATCTTCACGGAGCGCACCGTGACGCCCAGAAGTCTTCACAGGCATCTTCAATGAGCGCGACGTGACGCCCAAAACTCTCTTCGTTGTTTTTTCTGCCTTTTTCCTGGTCTTGAGCTAAGTCCTGCATGCCCTACACGCGCCTACAAGGCTGCCTCATGTCTTCCTTCTTTCGAAAATGGTGGGTTACTGTCAAGGAGCTTGAATCAAGTTGCCAGGAGTGAAGCCACGTCATGTCGCAAAAAGCTGGCTGGTAACTTGGTTTAAGTCCAAAAAAGCCCTAACCCAAACCCTACCAAAAAACATTGAGCCTTACATCCCAAGCCCAGCACCTTTGACTCTGAACCCGCAACCGTAATATCAAATCTTCAACAGCAAGCCGGGAACCCTTAAACAAATCCCTACGTACCCACCCCTACACATCCCGACCTATCCCCAGTCCCCAGGAACCCAGGACTAAATTCCCAGGTGAGTAGTATTCTATTTGGGGATACCATGGTACCCAATAGAGTAAGATTATATCATCCTTTTGGGGTATAGTATTTTATATAAGGAACATAATCTCACTAGGTTCAACCACCAAAAAAGTCTACTCAATGTAACCCTGATATAACCCCAATATAGACCCTATTATAATATAGTAGCTTCCATTTTCTTTTCCATTCTCCCTCTATAACCCCTTCTATAACCTCAATATACCCCCTATATAATCCCTATATAAGCCATTATAGTAGCTTCCATTGTCTTTTCCATTCCTAAACCTCAAACCCTCAAGCCCCTAAACCCTAGACCCTAAACCCTAGATAGTAGCTTCCATTTTCTTTTCCATTATCCCTATATAACCCCAAAACCCTAAATCCTAGATAGTAGCTTCCATTTTCTTTTCCATTATCCCTATATAACCCCAAAACCCTAAATCCTAGATAGTAGTTTCCATTTTCTTTTCCATTATCCCTATATAACCCCTTATATAACCACAATATACCCCCTAAATTGTACATAAGGAATATCATATATATATAGTCTTACTAGGTTCAATCACCAAAAAAACCCTACTCAATATAACCCAAATATAACCCCAACATATACCCTCTTATAAGCCAGTAGCTTCCATTTTTTTTCCATTATCCAATGTTATCTTACTGGGTTCAACCACCAAAAACAAAGCAAGTCAGGTCAGCTGACGGAGCGCTGCGACCGTCTCCTGCAGGCCGCCGACGCTTCGGCCCAGACCTTGCGCGTGAAGCCAAGGAAAAGCCTGCAGGCCAGATGGTGTATTGTCCCCAAATAATAAGGGTCCCTTCAAAGGGGTTCTAGGGGGATGTATAAAGTTAATAATAATAATAAGGTGCCTTTAAAGGGGTTATAGGGGGATATGTATGAGTTTAGAGGGCTTAGGCTTTAAGATTTTCTTCAGGTTTGAGGATTAGGGATAAGGGTTTAGGGCTTGGGGGTCAGGGTTTGGGGATTAGGGTTCAACGATTCCAGGGGCCCCCTTTCATGTGTGGTCTCTTTGTTAAGATAAGCTGAACATACATATTGATGTGTTCCCGGTGACGAATGCTGCAGATGGAGCCTTTACCTGGCCCATGACGCGCTAGTCCCATATAAAGGCAGGACGGCCACATGGACAGAGCATCAAGCCCTTTGGGCGGTTTACGGTTCAGGGCTTAGAGTCTGCAATCATGAAGCGGGCTCATACCCCTAAATCCTGATTACCCACCTCCCAAATGACCTGCTGCCCTAGCTGTCCAAAGCTAGCGGGGAGGGACAACATCATCTCTGCATGCTCTTATAGGCTGTGACAGAGGGGGACATAAACGTACTCCCAAAGGCAGTACCGTTACACATTCGGGGATCAAGTTCGCGTTCTGGTATCTAGATATAACTTACCTCTGGTTAGCAAGGAATGAGAGACGCAATCCTGATAGTAGTCCCCATCTAATCCCTAATCTGGTAATTTCCATGCTCTTCTCCATGTCTACTTTTTCCTTCTAACCAGAGCTAAGCTGGACAACCGCTCCATAAACTAGAGTTTCACCCAAAACCCTAAACCCATCTCATTCTTAGGCTTTGGGCGGTAGGGGTTCAGGGTTTAGGTGCCCATCTCTTCTTCCACCTTTTCCATGTGATTCTCCCTTCATCCCTGAATCTGGTCCTTGTTGAAGACGCAAACACAAAGTCTGGAATTTCATGTGAGCTATAGTCTAAACTCCTTAAAAGGAGGTTATAAAGGGGATTATAAAGGGGACTACTATAGGGGTTATTATGGGGGATACTAGGAGTTTAGACAGTAGCTCATGTGAGCCAGAGTCTGAACTCGTAGTATCCCGATTATATAATCACCCCTACAATCCTATATGAGCCCCTTGAAGGAGTTTAGACGATGGGTCATGTGGCAGTTTCCTAAAACTCTGGTCACCCCTGTAATTATGACCCCCAAAATACTGTAGCCCTTCGCATGAGGACCCCCACAAAGAGACCCCTATTCTTTTAGGAAAATCCCATGTTATTCGCATTTAAACCTAGTGGAGGGCAGACAGCAAGCCCTCGGCGCTGGCCGTGTGCAACCCTTGGCAGGCTCTGTGATTGGGGAGTTTAGGCTTAGAGTTTAGGGTTTTAATGTTCAGGGTTTTGGGGTGTAGGGTAAACCCTAAACCCTAATAGTTTTAATGTTTAGGGCTGGAATTTTCAGAGTTTTGGGGTTGATCTAGGGTGTAGGGTTTCAGGTCAACCTGGACCTCAGAATGCCTATCATGATAGCCTCAAAAACCTCCGATTTTAGGGTTAAAGGCTAGCATGATGGGTATTTGGGACCCCAAGCCCTACAACCTCTAAAAACCGAGGGCTTAAGGTTTGGAATTCGAAGCTTCTTATGCGGACCCCTCAACTTGTTTGAAACCCCCAAGCTTCGATGAAATTCATCTGAGTCCGTGAATCATAGCAGGGATCCTACAATGAATGCTTACAATCTTGCATGACCCTAGGTACCTAGGAATTATGGTACTATAATGTTATGGGGTCATGCAGCATTTTTCGTATCAGCTGTGGTGTCATATAGCGTTCTCTGGCAAACCCTGTCGCCTCAGGAGGACGCTCCGGCCCGACGATGTGCGGCCATGCATCCTTGGGATGGGACCTGCGGGGCTGGCCAGGTTTGGAGTTGACGTTTTCTCAAAAAGGTTTAGGGTCCAGGTTTTTGGGGGGCACTTAAAGGGTTTAGGGGGTGATGTTTAGGTTCAGGTTCGGTTTGTCAGGTTTTTGCATGCCTCCCAAAAATTCTACAACTGCCATACGTGTGGCAAACTCCAACGGCAGCTTAGCACGACTGGACACAAATAACCCCTATGTAATCCCAGTTTCCATTTCATTTTCCATGTTTTTTCCATTTGGTTCTCCATTATAGGGCCCTAAACCCTATATTGGGTACCATACTGAGTGTATGGACTCCGCCCTGACGATGAAGCCTAAAACATAACATCATGTGAGCTATAGTCTAAACTCCTTAAAGGGGGTTATGTAGGGATTATATAGGAGACTGCTATAGGGGTTATTAAGGGGGATGCTAGGAGTTTAGACTATAGCTCATGTCTCACCAGGCACAACCACCTCGGGGGTCAGGGTTGAGTGTACCGATATGCCCGATTGGCCAGGTGTTTGCCCCAGCTAAATCCTCCTTATTCACTCTAACTAAGTCCTAAACCCTAAAGAACGGGTTGTGTCCGCTTTCTTTTCCAGCGGTACCAAGAAAACCTAAACATGTCACCAGGCACAACCTAAACCTGAAAGGCAACCAGTCAATCCTTACAGGTACCGTGCGCGGGCAGCTGAGCACCCGAGCATGGAGGCAGGATCCCTGCAATGAAGCGGTGCACCCGGGCCCATTTCCAAAGCAATAATAGTAACAATAGTAAGAATAGGAATCATAGGAAGAATAGTGACAATCGTACTATATATAGTTGCAGGAGTAATGATACGATTAATGATGCAAATAGAAGATTATTTCATAACAGTAGCACAGAATGGAATAAACGACATGGCTTTGGCATGAATATTTCTGTGGGTAACACCGGGGCTGCTTCGGGGATTTCCTTGCCTGGGCACCGGATAGCCATCGCAAGCAAGGCTGCGCCGATGCCGGAAGGAAGTGCGCTTGCACAGGCAGGGAAGTGGATTACTACTACTCCTTCTACTATTGCTATTGATATTCTTATTGCTATTCTTTTCTTCCTACTATTATACCTCCCAGTACTAGTGTCAACGCAGGCACTCGTTCCGAAGATGTGACCCATAGTCCAAACCCCTAGTATCCCCCTTTACAACCCCTATAGTAATCCCTTATGTAGCCCCCTTTCAAGGAGCTTAGCCTACAGCGCATATAGAGTGTTTTGCATTTGGCCTGATGTTGCTTCTGCTCTTCGGCGTTTCAATGCCATGCTTGGTTTGCCTTGGTTTCCTTCCATGAGTATACTGGTTCTGCTTCCGGCTAGACGCAGGATGGGATGTGAGGGCCTCTATGCTTTCCTGCAGTCTCTATGCCGCCAGGCTCTTCCTGATGCTGCAGCGGCCGCGGCTGCCACCGGGCACCATCTTGAGTGGTCGGGGCCTCAGGTGTTTTTTGTTGAGATGGGACTGAAGCAGTATAGTTGGAGCATTGACGCGTGGAGGAAGCATGAGCAGAAGAGAAAACTGAAGGACTGCACAGGGAGAACTTCTTTGGGATCCTTTCCCAAAATTGAAGCGGCCCGGCCTCAAATCTCTGGAGCTAGTGGCCCCAAAGTTTGAACAGAATACGATCAGGATGATTCGGCTCTCCCAGCGGCAAGAAGAGTACCCTAAGCACCTGAAGCCACGCCTGAGGCTGGAAGAGTTCGGTGCGGCACATGCCTGGAGACTTTGACACTTCAGCTGTGGGCATAGGTAATTTCGCGGAAAGTTGCGCGGAATGTTTGAATTTGTAACGTGGTCGTAAAGGGGGTGGTTTGTGAAGGTATGAATGTTTGATATTCAGCGTGCAGGAGCCAACATGAAGCTATCTTGATGAGACCGTAGAAGGTTTTGGAATATGATCTGCTCATGGCGCATCGTATTTAAGTACATTTGGGGGACTCCCGATAATGAGGATGACAGCATTTTCGGGTCTATGTGGGGGTCCCTCTATTTAGAGAAACTACCGCATGAGCTACAGTCTAAACTCCAAGTATCCCCCACAACAAGCCCTATAACGGTCCCCTATACAATCCTACATAACACCCTTCAGGAGAAAACCCGAAACCCGAATCCCCCAAAAAGGCCCTTCAAGGAGTTTAGATCCGAAACCCTAGGCCCTAATCCCTTATATACCCCTCTCAGCAGTTTAGACCCTGAAGCAGCCTAAACCGAATGCTTGGTTTCTAGCCTATTCCTCTATTCCCTCATGCTCGTGTGCCCTATAACCCCTCTAAAGGGACCAAATGTTACCGAGGACAAAGCCCTAAGCCCTAAACCCACATCCAATATCCTCTAGAACCCCTGTAAAAGGGACCCGAAATCTCACCTAGGCCTGGCTTTGTCCCCTAGACCCCAAACTTTTACTGGGTTGCTGCAAGAGACATAAATTAAATTGCCACAATATGGGTATGGAATACAAAAGAGGGTTTCCTTGTTATAGTAACTTGTTTTAAGTGCTTCCCAAAACCTTAAACCCTTAAACTCTTAAACCCTAAACCTTAAGCCCCTAAACCCTTAAACTCTGAAACCCTAAACCTTAAGCCCCTAAACCCTTAAACTCTTAAACCCTAAACCTTAAGCCCCTAAACCCCTAAACCCCTAAACCCTTAATCCCCCAAACCCGAAGCCCTAACCTTCGAGGAGCTGTGCCGCCGCCTCCTTGGGTGCCACTGCAGCGCTGCGCTGCGCCGCGCTGGAGGCAAAGGATCGTAATATGAGCGAAAGGGTGTAGGGTCTAGGTATTGTCTAAACTCCTCAACTTAAAGGGGCTTATATAGGGGATTAGGGTAGGGTTTAGGTTTTTAGGTTTAGGGTTTAGGGTCTAAATTCCGTAAAGGGGTTTATATACGGGATGAAATAGTGGAGTATTAGAGGGCTTATTAAAGGAGATGCAATTTGTGAGGACTATAGCTTATATAGGTGCCTTTGAAGGCTATGTTAGGGTTTAATTTGGATTTTAAAGGGATAATGGAAGGGTTTAGGTAGGGTTTAGGGTTTTAGGGATGTGCACCCCCAATACTGGAGAATCAAATGGAAAAGAATCTGGAAGTTGAAATGGAGACTGGGTTTGGCTTAATAGAGGAAAATTTCGTAAACCGTCCTCAGATCGCTAGTATGATTTGCGGAATATTTCTCAATTTAGGAGCACTGGGCTCCCTGAGAAGTTGAGAGGAGTTGTAATCAAAAGAGCAGCTCCCCAACTCGTAGCAGCACAGGCTGCAGTCAGACCGACGCAGGTTGTTACTCCACTAATAGACAAAGGAAGGGAAAGATATTCAAGTAGAAGCACAATCGCGGTGAAAGCAACACGAGCAGGACCATGCTAGACTGTATTAACCGGCTCTAAGATTTCGCGGAGATGTCAAGTTTGAGTCAGAATTTGAACATGGAATTTAATGGGTTGAGAAGTTACATGCTTTTTGACCATCTGCATGTCACGCCCTGCATATTCTGAGCCGCCTGCCTGAGAGGAAGGGACACGCTTTCGCATCAGCATCGCAACTAATATGGAAACTTAACCCTAGAGGGCGAAAGGCCGATATCCTGAAATCCTCAACCCTAGCAACGACCTTTTTCGACGACCATGATGGAAGACAGAGAAGACTTGGATTTACGACATGCTTCCTGAGCAACTTATAACGACCTCCGACCTCACACTAAACATGTTTGTGGCTCACGAAGGGTCCGAATGAGACCTGGCAAAGCAGTCACACAGCCCGATGCTAAACAGGGATATTCCCTATATGAGCTACAGTCTGAACTCCTCAACCGGGGCTATATAGGGGATTATATAGGGGAGTGTTATAGGGGTTATTAAGGGGATGCTAGGAGTTTAGACAATTGCTCATCTAGTCCCCAAGCACTCACAAACAGTTCATCTTTGCAGGGTCTTAAAGCTAAACCCATTGTCTATCCTACATCCTAAGCCTCAAATTGTAATTTCCAATTTCTTCTCCATTGTTTTCCTACATGTCTCCCCAAACAAACTCCAAAACCCTAAATCCCAAACCCTTTTCAAAGTACTAGCTTCCTTATTCTTTTATCGTTATAATATAACCCTTGCATAAGCCCTATGTAACCCGAATATATACCATATATCATAGTGTGGTAGTTTCTGATCCTAAGCCCTAAGCCTGAATTAACCCTAAACCCCAAGCCTGAAACCCTAAACCCAAACCCCAAACCCTAAACCCTAAATTCTAAATCCTAAGTGCTAAACCCTAGACCCCATATCCGAAGTTGCGGGAAGTTTCCCAGGCCGAAGCGTGGACCGGACATCCACGGAACTTGTCAAAGGCGCTTCAGGAGCTCAGCCTTTTGGCGCCTTTACAGGGGTGCTGTTAAGGAACTTAAATTAAGTTACCAAAATATGGGTACATAGTAAATAATGGCCCCTGTTCAGGGTTATAAGGTTTTTTAAGGGTTTAAGGTTCTGGGTAGGCCCCTGGGATATTTAATATTTTCCCTAAAGGCTTTAATAAGGGACCCTATATCCGAATATTCTTCAAAGGGTTTTAGGGGCCAACCCAGAGGTTTGGGGGATTAAGGGTGAAGTAGGCCTACCAAGGCGCTTCAGGAGCTCAGCCTTCTGGCAACAAATGTCAAATGACAAGGGTGTGAGGATGGGATCTAAAGAAGGGTTTAGGGTTTAGGAGTTGCTCTAGGTAATTTATGGATGTCTTTTTTTGGATTGGTGGCGGCAGCGGCCTGTTAGCGCTGGCTTTAACATTTGAGGGGTTGACCGTCTGCGTGGGCACAGACTACTGGGTAGGCCCCTGGGATATTTAATATTTTCCCTAATGGCTTTAATAAGGGACCCTATATGACCCCAATTTACTATAGTAGTTTCCATTTTCTTTTTCCATTATCCCAATACAACCCCAATATAACTATAGCAGCTTCCATTTTCTTTTCCATTATCCCAATATGACCTAATATTTTTCAAAGGGTTTTAGGGGCCAACCCAGTATCCTAAGGTAAGATCAGCTCTAGCGACGACGTGTTCGGTGCCGACATGGCCGTGCATGCCTGGGACTTAGGCGGACCAAACATGAGCTACGGACTAAATTTAGGTTGGGGGGGACCTGTAGGGGGCTATATAGGGTTTTGGGGGGGACCTATTAAGGGATATGCTACAAATTTAGTCCAGGGTTCATATGACTTCTGGAATTGTCCGCTGATCCTGCTAGGAAAGCTCCGAAGGCCATGTCTGGAGGAAGCTTGAAAAGTCTTCTGGTTCTGTCACCCTTAATCCTTACATAATCCATATAAAGTCATAAAAATTCAATTTTACAGGGCCCCCAAACCTACCCTGGTCATGCTGAGGCGACAAGTGGGTTACTTCAGGCCCGCTTCTTCCTAGCGCTCTCACAAAGTTGCTCATGGAGGCGGGACGCTACAAGATTTTGCCGTTCCGAAAAGGTCCGGCTGTCCCAATATATAAGGTTTCCCAAAATTATACCTGTAAAGGGGGTATCTGGGGATAATATAGGGATAATGGAAAGAATGCGGAAACTACTATGCAGGATTTAGGGTTTCCCAAAATTAGGGGTACCTTCTTGGGGGTCCCTGCAGTAAGGATCACAGTATAGAAGGGTCTACATTGGGGTCCCATGTAAACCTATCAGGCGAAGTGGAAGTCAGCCCTCTGCCTCGTTCCATCCATGCCATAGCTCAAAAATCGCGAGTGTGATTTGGGTGTTTCACTAAATAAGGGGACCTCAATGTAGACCCCAAAATACTATAGTTTATTATAGGGACCCCCAAAAAGTACGCCTAGTTTTGGGAATCCCCCATTTGCGCCTTGAGAAGCTTGCTGCTTTCCGTTGAGGCAAATGGATGCTGCCCGACGGCCAAGCTATAGTCGTCCCTGTGTATGAGGGTCTGAACTTCTGAGCGCCCCAACATCCAAGGGAACCCTAAACCCTTAAAACCTAAGCCCTTCTGCCTCATGACAGAGATTCCAGTAGTGACTTGAAAACTAGGTTGCACAAGCCGGGTCTGGAACCCTTCATGACAGAGATCCCTGTAGTGACTTGACAAAAACCCTAAACCCTAAACCCATGTTGTACCCCAGGGTCTGGATGCCACCTTGCTGCGATCGGCTGGATGTTGTGGCCTCCGTGACACGGCTCGAATACGCTCAGTCACAGGGATGTTTTCTTGCAGGTCTTAGTTGGCGTGTGTTTTGTTCATCATGATAGCCTGCTATCGTGTGTGTTTTTCATCATGGCAACTTGCTCTAAAGGCTTGAGGAGTTGCCGATATTATTGTTCTAGATTCCTCCTATAGTAATGGTATAGGGTGCCTCAAACAGAGCTCAGAATGACGACTTGAGTTTGGACAGCGGCTGGCAGCTAGACATTGAGCAGGGATCCTCTTCACCGGATAGCTGCTTCTCAGTAATCCATCGCCACAACGGCCATGAACAGTTTCATCAATGTCAATGGCAAAGGTGTGTATGTCTTTACATACCTTCATACAGACATACATGTCCTTTGTACAGACATACATGTGTCACTTTATGTAGAGAGATGCTCCCGCACACACATATATATATATAAACATATGTAAACAAATATGCATTCGCCATGATTGCTTAAATTGGTATGTCTGTGCATATTATGGACCAAATTTTGGTATTGCTCGAGCCTAGCACAGAACAATCTTACTGGGGGTTAGTAGGGAATTTGGGAATATATTATATAGCGATTATATTCCCACATTCCCAATTAAGCCCTAAACCCTAAACCTTATATGCATATGTATACAGACGCACACACATACACGCATACATATATATATATGTATATGTATATACATAAATATTCATATACACATACATATGTGTGTATACTACCATCTTCCCTACCAAGCCCCAGTAATTCAGAGCATTCCAAGGAGTGGGGAGGTGTGGCGCCCGCACAGTCTACCATGGAAGCTCGCCTCAGCTTGGACAAAAACCCAGGGTCCCTATGGACCCTTAACCCTATGTCCATTATCCCCATACAAACTTATATAACCCCTATATTATATAGCTCAATCCTAGATAGTAGCTTCCATTTCATGTTCCATTATCCTTATACAACCTTCTATAACCCCCATATGGGTGGTTGTCAAAATTATGGTCCCTTTTTGGATCCCTATTATAATACGGCACCTAATATTTAGGGTACCCAAAAAGGAACCATATCATTGACAACCACCTATATAAGCCCTAAACGTTATACCCTAAGCCCTAAACCCTAAGCATTAAGCCGTCAACTAGACCTGACGCAATTCATCGGCCTGTCCCGTATCATGGGGAAGCCATAAGAGTTAAACAAGATGACGTCGTGTTTCATGTTCTTTGATTGGGACACGATGAGTAAGATATGCAGGCCTGTGTTGGATTCTATAAAACCCGCCATCTAGGTTGGCGCCACTCACCTAGTAAGACAAGGGGTGTAGATCCGTAGAAGAGTTTGATCGGGTTCATTTAGGGAGGTGTAGAACTCTACATGGCCTGAAGCTTAGCTTTTCCTCCCTAAGCCCCATCCCCCAACCATGAAATAGGGTTATATAGGGTAATATAGACAACTCCCCTACTAAACCCTAAGTTTGCACCAAATCCTAAACCGGATTTAAAGCGATCAGAGGGTTCGGCTTAGAGTTGAGGTCCTGCTACTAACCCCAGGTTGAGGGTTCAGGGTTAGTGCGGAATAAGGGAATTCTTTATATAGGGATTATACAGGGATCATACTCCCTTACTCCCTACTAACCATCAGTAACTTTTGGGTTTGGGGTTGACGTCCGCATCAGCTTAGCTTGCTGCCTTGCTCGCATTGGAACGCTTTTAAAGACTTTTCTTGAGCATTTCTCCAGATCCGCTGAAGCAACACGACAAGCACAGCTTAAAGTATTGAACTTTGGATGGGATGAACATGACTCAGAGATATCTTTGGCCTGCATGTGCTGGAAAAACCTTTCTGAGGCCAAGAAAATTCAAGAAAAAAGTACCTGAACCCCAAAAGTATGTAGAACAATTGTCTTTTGAGCCATTTGTCAGGGTTTTGGGCAATTATTTTACCTACTTTTAGGGTTCTGGTATGCTGAACATCTTGCTAGGATCCCAGTTACGCTTCAAAGAATACTCCCAGATGAAAGGGTATTGGGCTGCCTCCCTGGGAACCCTAAACCCTAGACCCTAAACCCCCAAACCCCTAAACCCCTAAACCCCCAAACCCCCAAACCCCCAAACCCCTAAACCCCTAACCCCTAAACCCCTAAACCCCAACTTTTCTCAGCTCCTGAAGGAAGTCTCACTCCGACTCTCTGCACTGGCCCTCGCTGGAATCTCGCTATGCCTGGTCGGCCTAGGCCAGGTCACTTCTTCTTAAAAGGGTTATAGGGGTTATAGCCCTTCAAGGGGTAGGGAGAACCCTTAAGGAGGTTGTAGGGATTCTAGCCCTTGAAGGGGTTTTGTAGCGATTGCTTGGAGGATTTCTGAACTTAGTAAGTCTACTTAGTAACATGGGTTATTGGGCTTGTAATAGGGGTTATGGGGATAGTAGGTAGATTCACTAAGTCCCAAGATCATGCAAGTATAGTATAGGTGGGTATGTAGGGTTCAGGGTTTACTTCAGGGTCTAAATCCTAAACCCTATACCCCCCCAAACCCCCCCAAACCCCCCCAAACCCCCCTAAACCCCCCCCACCCCCAAACCCCCTAAACCCCCGAAACCCCCTAAACCCCCTAAATCCCCTAAACCCTATTTTGGGGAACTACCCTGTAATTATAGGACCATCGTAGGAGACCATGAGTTGGGGCTCCTACACACTCCAGCATGTAAAATAGGGTTTTAGGGTTTAGGGTTTAGGGTTTAGAGTTTAGGGTTTAGGGTTTAGGGTTTCATTGTTATGTCGGGCTCCTTCTGTTGATACGAAAAATCCTGCATGACCTTAATGTAAAAATAGCCCCATTATTCCCAAGGTATAAGGTACTTGGGATCATGCAGGATTTTTTCATTATCCACCATTGGGAAGATTCCTGGGTGTAAACAATTAGGTGCCCAATTGTCGAGACCATAAATTTTCATTCCATCTCTCAGAATGGCACATCCTTAGTGGTAGATTTTTCTCGCTAGCACCTGTGTAGCTGTCTCACATGAGCTATAGCCTAAACTCCTTAAAGGGGGGTTTTAGAGGGATGATATAGGGGACTATTTGGGGGAGTTATTAAGCGGGATACTAGGAGTTTAGACTATAGCTCACATGCCAATGACCATGATGCAGGTTCGTTCTACCATGCTTAGGTTTTCATCCCATATAGAAGGCCTCTAAATCGAGGTTGTTCCGTGAGCCTTTGAAAGGCTGCTAGGCCTTCCTGTTGCAACCGTTAATCCTTGCCCGTATAGCTCCATTTACCTGCACCTTCGGGGTCTTAATTCATTGTATGCAAGACGTGACGCCTTCATTAGAGACGTGAATGGAGTCGCAAGTGTAACTGCATTAGTATTTGCAGGGGGTGATTGTAGATCCCATCCACGTACTGGCCAAGCTTTCCATAGTTGCTGAGACCACTTTCAGGCCAGCCAGTGACATTGTTCTTGTCAGCTTTATCATGCAGTTTGTACCAGAATTATGCCTACTGCTGTTCACATCTTGCTGCTGTTGCGTCATGATTGTGTAGCCCGACAGCCAGGTGTTCGACCGCAAGTGCGGTCGCGCACGCAAGCGGCGTGCGCGACCCCTCTGCATGCCATACCAGGCATCTGCCTTCTGCGTGCTGGTTGGACTTGAGGGTCGCTCAGACTCTCAAATTATAGTCCCCCTTGAGTAGATAGAATATGGCTGTGGGTATGTTATATTAAGATCCCTCTATCTACTTAACAGGGACATTACAAGTTTCCTTCGGGGTCTCCCAACACTCAGTCTTCACGAACAAAGGTTGATTTCTGCCGGCAGACCCATGTTTAGGATGCAGCTCCTCAGGCACTCATTTAATGCTCGCTTGCTGCATCATGCGTTTCTGTTGTAGGATCTATGTAGCGTAGCATGATTTATTGCTTGGGAGCTTGTAGGTTGATGGTTTAGGGTTTAGGGTTTAGGTTAGAAAGTTGATACTTGACACTTGCAGGGAAGCGGCATTACTGCCAAAACACTCGTTGTCAGCTCTTCCTCTAGAGGCACCTAGAGGCACGAGCACGTTATAGTTTAGGTTGGCCCCTACTAATAGTGACCACAAGAGGTAATGGTAATTATATTCGAGTCCTTATATATTCCTAGTAGACCACTACTAGTGGGTGGGGGCCCAACCCAAGTCATAGCTCAGTTATCTTTCGGCTTACATGAGGCAAGCTCGTGTTGACACATGGGGTTGGTGAAAGTCAGACGCAGATTGCAAACCTCTACGTTGTGCCTCTGGCTGAACTCTACACCATAAAACTTTCCCAAGGGTCTGAGGTGGTTCTCCGGAGATTGTACGAATGTCCCCACATGCCGCGAGCATGACGGCTTGCCCCATAGGCTTTAAGCTTCCGTAGTTGGGCCAATGAGGCGTGCTTCAAAATAGACCTGTTGGAGCTGCTTCTGCTGATCCACTCAGTTGGACATCAAGAACCTACTTGCGCGCAGCCGTGAAAAGACAAGAGTTCAGAACCCGTGCGTCGCGCCCCTCATTTGTGCAATGGCTACCGCCACCGTTGTCATAGCTCCTGCAGCACCAACAGCCGTGGAGACAGCGAAGGTGAAGAAGCAGGAGGTTGTCTTTTGGCACCTCGTCCGCAGAGTGCAGTGAACGCATGTGAGCTTTTCTGAAGGCAGCCGTAGAAGGCTCTAGGGAGCAAGCTTCAGTAAGTGCTGCTTTAAACTCGTCCTACCTTTAATTGCGTCACCGGTCGCAGTGGACAGTTAAAACTGGCTCTCGCTCTTCTACTTCCTACTAGCATGGCAGGGGCCCTTACCACCACTCGCATTATGACCCTCCCCACGGCTGATCAGCTGCCGCCACTGCCGCTCCCAGCCCCGCCCCAGCTTCCCCCCCGCCTCCCCCCCCGCATCCCCCTGCCGCCGCCACCACCACCAAAGAAGACCAATAGCCGCCGCAGCTCCTGTTCCTGTTCCTGTTCCTCCTCTCCTGCTCCTTCTGCCGGTGCTGTTGCTAGCAACACCATTCTCAAGCATGGTCGCATACTCTTGTTGTCTCCTGTTATTGAAGAGCACAACAGACGAGAGGAGTGCCGCTCATTGCTTGCAGGAGAGAGGCAGCTGCGGCTGCGATCGGCGGATCGATCCACGCTCTCATTGAGCAGCCCATTACAACACCGATTGAGGTCGGAGGGTTTTGTTTGGAATTATTTGCTGAGTGTGAAGTTTCTCTATTTGCGGCGTGCATAGGGTTTTAGGCCTCTAGATTCAAAGTGCTTGTGAGTTGCGGCTGTACGTAGGGGGGCTCTACCGAGGGAAGCGCATGCCTCAATTTACCTTAAACCCCCACCTAGACCCTCCAACGTAGTACCTTTTCGGTAGTCCTAAGAAGAGTCCTAACCAGAAAAGCCATACCAAACCCAAAAAAGGAACTACATTGCAGGGTCCAGGCAAATGCTAACGCCTAGTATTCGCAAGGAGTGTGTTCTGGCTCGGGGTTGCATTTGGGTTTAGGGTTTAGGGTTTAAGGTTTAGGATTTAGGGTTTTGGGTTTTGGGTTGGCAAGACTTGGTGGTTTGCCACAATTAAAGTTCCCGTTATTACATACCCCAATGTAATATATTCCTCGTTATGGGGGCCCCCCAAAAAAGGGAGGAAACCCGAATTGTGGATTGAACCGCGTCAGATTCGATGCTAGGAATCTGCAACTATTTTTTGGAGGGGGGTAGACTGCGGGTCGAATCCACGACCCGGACGCTCGTGGGTTGGTAAAATAGCAGCAAGAATAACGCATCACAAAAAGCAACAACCACAGTAACAACAATTTTATCAATAATACATTCTCAATAATAGTATATATATATATAGATTACTTCACAATAACTGTCCCTCCGGCTTGAGGTTGCTTGCATGTAGAATCTTCTGAAGTAGCGCACAAGCTTGATCTGCATTAGGGTTTAGGAGTTGGGGTCCTAGGGTCCGGGCTTTAGGAGCTAGGGTACAGGCATCGCATTTAGGATTTCTTCTGTATGCTTTCGGGTTCGGGGGATCCGGGTAGGGTTCAGGGATTCAAAAGCACGAGGCCCTCGGATCCAAAACCTCGGCCGACCAACTTCTTTCACAGGGGGGTTGTTCTAAAGGTCCTTGTAAAGAAGGGGCCATTGGGAATACACTTCCTTAAAAAGGATCCTAACCAAACAGGGAACCTACGTTATGGCCATTTGGGGGACAGGTATTTCGAACAACTACCATATGGAACTTGCCTCGTTCTATTTGAGCCATAGTCTAGACTCCTTAAGGCGTAAGTACATAGGGGACTAGTACAGGGGGTAGTAAGGGGGATACTAGGAGATTAGACTATAGCTCATTTGGCAAGGAAGGGCAAGGAAGGAAGAGGTTCTTGGGGATACTGCAACATTGATTTTGGGATTGTCTAGAAGAGCTATTGGCTACTTTGAAGGGGCAAGGGACCCTCCCACGCCCTAGATATGATGTTATATAGACTTGAGTAGTCCTAAACCCTAAACCTTACCCCTACACCGAGAATACAAGCCTGTCTAGCCCCTAGTATTCCTAAAACCTACCAAGAGTAACCTAACCCTTCAAAATCTGAGGTACAAAGCCCTTTTTGTTCTGGGTGCATTGGTTCCTCACCTAAATCCTAAACCCTAAACCCTAAAGCCTTAGCCGGGCTCCCTGGCGTCCTGCCAGGCGGCAATTACGCAGACCCAGGTCAACGGGATCCTGGTACGCGAGTTTGGGGTGCACGGTTTAGGCTTGGGATTAGGGTTTGGGGCTTAGGACTGAGGATTAGGGTTTAGGGTTTAGGCTTAGGGTTTTAGGGTTTAGGGTTTTGGATCTAGGGCCTAGGGTTAAGGGTATAATACCTGGTTCAGGGTTCAGGGTTTAGGGTACACCTGCTGCTCTGGGCATTTGGGGCGTCGTAAATTAAATATTGAGGGTACCCGAAAAACGGGACACAATTTTGGACCACCTCCCTATAGAAGTACTTGGGGGCGATTTTTTTCATGGTTTAGGTACTTGGACCCTAGCCTTACGATGTAAACCTGAAAAATCGAAGAACAAATGCCACTTAGCCCGTAGAGAACAATAGCACACTATGCCTTGACTATGTTTACTGAACCCTAAACCCTATCATTATGTTCAACTCATTTCGCTCCTCTTCTGACTCTTCCTCCCGAACAGGACAGCCTTATCCTGGCAGCCCTACGAGGATTGTCAAGACTCATGTGTCGCAAGCTTATGCATCCAAGTGTATGTAGGGAGGGTAGGAGGGTATATGCAGCCCACTCGAATATCCTCAATCTTCATTCCAGCTGAGACTTCAGGCTAAGGCCGGGACATCTGGTGGAGTTTAGACTATAGCTCATGTAGTAACTTCATTTTTCCCATTCTTCCCATATATCCTGAGAAAATGATTGTTCACATGCCTGCACAATGAACGCATACAAGGCGCAGCGACACCCTCCCCCAAAGAACATGCGAACCCATCCAGCCTCCTTTTGAAGAGGAGCACCTCTTTGGTTCTCCAAGAGGTACTCGAATTATTGGGGCAGAAGGTATATTAGGTGTGCAAGATTGCCTCCATCCACCGTAGAGCCGAATTCTGAGCTTCTATGTTGGATTTTGCTCAAAGCTTTGTGCCTTGCCAAGGAAAGGCTTCGTTTGGAACTTCAAGGAGTTGTTTCGGCAAGGTGCCTTTGGATGATGTAGCGGATTATGTCCTACAGCTGATGAAGAGGTTTGCACGGCCTCTGTAAGCAGCATCGTATTCAAGCTTGATTTCTCCGTAATGTACGCCCCCTCTCATGTTGTCGGACTAGTTGCACTCTTGGGTACCGCAGACTTTCCAGAAGCTTGCAGGTGCCTCAACTTTACTTAAACTGTTTTGGTTCTGGAGAGGGTGAGTATTTCTACACTCCGCATAAAGCAAAGCACCACAACACGCATGAGCTTCCGACGAGGGGCCTTCTACGATAAATCCATGCATTCCGATGCCAGGTAAGAATCGGAATACATGGCAAAAGATCTGGGTACTGTATGTCTGGGGCAAAGACATCATGATCCTTAGCATAATGCCTTTTGACGGAGGCCCCATACCTTGGCTGAAGGTGAGCTATAGTCTTAACTCCTTAAAGAAGGGTTATATAGAGAATTTTATAGGGGACTATGATAAGGGGTTGTCAAAGGGAATACCAGGAGTTTTCACTATAGCTCAGGTAACTGTCTGTATGGCCTTTCACTGTCTGGTCAAGAGGAAGTCTGCTCATACAGTGCCTATTTAGGGTTTAGGGTTTAGGGGTGCCTCTTACCCAGCAATCATCATCCTCGTCGTAGGGAGCCTGGATGGGATCCAAACTGTTCAGAAACCCGAGTTGCTGGTAGTTCAGGCAGGCGCCCCAAGTTCGAAAACAAAATAAGCTGCAGGAGGTTTCCAACAACATCAAGCGTTGAAGGGCTCTCCTGTCACAGGCTCAGGGCGCCCCCGCTGTTGGAACAGCTAGATTTCAGAGGCTTTATGCTGTACCGGGTAGAAGCAATTGCTTCGTTATTGCATCATACTTACATCTTCAAGGACAAGACGCAGCAGAAATTTGAGCACGTGAATTTTCGCCGCATCGAGTCGTTACTTGTTAGACACCCTGGATGCCCCCCGCAGTTTTTGCAGTACACCTCTGGTAGTTTCCATGAATAGGAGGACGCCTGTATAAATCTCCCATTCTACGGTCCTTAGTGCTTTAGGGACCACAGCATGTCTATATGATTCCTAAGAGGGACTCCTTGCATGGAGTGTTATCAGCATTCTGGTCACTTTTGCAGCCCCATGTATAGCATTCATGCTGTTGGAACATCATTCGCAAAGCCCTGGACCACAGCGAGTTTCCCAATTTGTGGAACCCCCCCATGACATCAAAAGATATCAAAAGATGATATGAAGATGTAAAGGCAATTAATTTCCCCTAAACCCTAAACCCTAGAGTCTAGGTCATGAGCTTGGCAACTGAAGGTGCCCTCTATCGAGCGCTGCCGACTGCGCTGGCGGGAGCTGTCCCCAAAGCAGTGACTCCAAGCTCAGAACTGTTTTCAGCAGGGGGTGGGGTATTAGTGTTTAGGCTATTAGGGTTCAGGGATGTGGTGTCGGGTAGAGTGGTTGTTTGGCGCGCGGGCTAGGATACAGGGTATAGGGCCGACGAGGCCGGGGGCGGCAAGGCCGCACCCTGCGAGCCGGGGCCTTCTCCAATCTCCTCACTTTCACCCGACGAGGCCGGGGGGCGGCAAGGCCGCACCCTGCGAGCCGGGGTTCTCTTCTTTTTGATGTTGCCTCCATGTGAGCCTGCAAGCCAGGCTTGTCCAGCTTGGGAGTAAGCAACTTCTCACTCAGCGGACACCAGACCCACAGTAGATAGGATGCTACTGCTAATGTTACATGGAGGGTTGGCATTGTGCAGCTTTGCAGAAAATCCAAAAGAGAGGAGAAGTCTCAGAGATCTACAGTGCGTTCTGCTCCTGATACGGTATCAGTGATACCCTAAACCCTAATTCCCAAACCCTGAACCCGTTCGTGCTAGCGGAATGGGGCTCTGCAAAAAGAATGCACCCTAAACCCTAAACCATGGTGTCAGGAATCATTGTCGGATGGGATGAACATGTGAGCTGCGCAATCGCACTTCTCCAGCTGAGTCCTAAACTCCATGCCTTAATTCCCAAGCCTTAAACTCGGCTTAGGGTTTGGAATTGGGGGTTGAGGGCTTAGGGTTTAGAATTTGGGGTTTAAGGTTCCGGATTTTGAACTTTGGCATTAGGGCTGAGGCCCTTCCGCACCACAAGTTCCTACACTGACCCCAAACCCTTCGCCTAGAGCCCTATCGCCGAGCCCTCTCAGAACCCATGGCTGACGGGTTTCCTGCTACCCCCCTCCCCCTCGGCGACCCCTATAGGTTCCCACGGTTTAGGGTTTAGGGTTAAGGGGTTTAGGGGCAAGGCGTTTAGGGTAGTATAGGGGAACCCATGAATGATTTCATCCTCAAGTACGCATCTCTATTAATCTGGCCAAAACCTGAAGCCCTAAACCTTAATCCCTGAATCGCTACACCCTAAATCCCAACCATAACAATTTCAAACATCTGGGAGTTTCCGAGAATAATCAGGGTTTGGGGTTTTAGGGGCTCATCCAGACCCCTCTCTTAGACATCGGACCCCCAGAATTTTCTCATCACCCCACATGTATCCCAAAGGTCCGTATGGTATCCCCAGTTAGAAAGATTCCTAAACATTAAATCCTGAATCTGAAAGCCCAGACCTTACACCCTAAACCGTAAATCCTACACCCTAAATAGCCTTAAACCATAAATCCTCAACCCTAAATCCTAAGCCCCAAAACCTCGTCCCTCCACCCCCGCATGCTGAGCTGAGGATCCACTACTCGATCCTAAACTTCTACATCAACTCCTTCGCACCGGACGGCGACATGAAGAAGGCTGTGGCGGGGTCTCATATGAGCTATAGTCTAAACTCCTTAAAGGGGGGTTATATAGGAGATTATTCAGGGTTTAGGGTCTAAACTCCTTGAAGGAGGATATATACGGACTCGTATAGCGGACTACTATAGGGATTATTAAGGGGGATACTAGGGGTTTAGACATTAGCTCATATGCAACCCCTAAACCCTAAACCCTGAACAAACACCAATAGGCAGGCTCTAGGTTCCTTGTATACCCTAAAGCCCTAAAGCCCTAAACCCTAAACTACTGTTGATACCAAGAATCCTGCATGACCTTAGTATACTACAGCACTATACTTCCCAAGGTAGAAGATACTTAGGGTCATGCAAATATTTTTAGTATCCACCGTAGCTATGACCCCAATATAGACCCCAATATACTATAGTCCTCATTATGGGGACCCCCCAAAATGGCACCCCTAATTTTGGGAAACTACCAAATAATAAACAGTATGATAATGGTAGGTGGTATTTCAACAGGACCAAGTCATGATCTGGGCAATTTAAAAAGGCCACTGTATTACCCAGAGGCGCCTATGGGGTTTCTTTTGGGGCTCGACATGCTTCGCTGGAAGGGACTTCTAGTTTTTAGGGTTTAGGGGTGGAGCCTTTGGGGGGAGGGGTTGGGGCCTTGTGGCATAGTTCAAGCGTTGAGGATTGGAGTGTGAAGGGCTTTCGGTTTGTGTTCAAGGGTTTGGGCTTTATTTGGGATGGCCAGCTTGCGGGTTCAGGGTGGGTTCCTCCCAAAGAACTCTCTTAATTTCCTCTCTTTTCATTTGATGAAGCAGGCGGCCCTGTAGATCCCACACCCGAAAACAAACCCGAATCCCTCAACCCTCAACCCTAAAGCGTGAAGCCATACCACTCTACTACAACAACATCCCCTAAGCTTTGAGGCGTAAAACTCCATCACCCAAACCTCGTACACCTCCAAAACCGCAAACCCCTCCAACTCAGGGACCCTTAGGGTTTAGGGTTTAGGGTTTAGGGTGGTCAGTAGGGAAGAAGTGATAAGACTTACTGGTAGGTAGCAGGGAAGAAGTGAATAGACTGACTGGTGGTTAGTAAGTAGTGAAGAAGTCAATAGAATCCCTACAATAATCCCTACATCATATATATATATATGTATGGTTATGTATATATATATATATTCTCCCTTTAGCACCCTTAAATTATTCCCTTCTAACCACCAGTAAGTAGAGGCTGACGGGAGAACCGCCACGGGCATCGGCCTCCTGGGCAAGAATATTTGTTAAATGCTGCGGCGTTTAGGGTTGAAAGCATGAAGAAGCCTTAATGTGTCAGAGTTTAGGCGTTTAGGGTTTAAGGGTTTAGGTTCTAGGACCTCGCAAAGATAGAAGGGTTCCCATACTGGGATTCCAGCAGGTCAGGAGGCATTTGATGTCTTAGAAACTGATAGTCCCTTATGGCCGCGACGTGACTTCAGTGTGTGATGTTTTAAGCATTTAGTCCCCTTTGATTAGATAGAATATGGCTCTGGGTACATGATAATAAGATCTCCATATACCCCATATTCTATCTACTTAAGGGGGATTATATGCTGACACCCCATTCTGGTTCTTTCAGCCGGTTGTTGAGTGGTATACACCCCGAAACTAAGAGGGAACCCCATACATCCCTAAATCCCAAGCTCTCTTTCAAACCGGCAGCCATCTGGTGTAGGCTTTTGGGGCTCCATTACACATAAAACCCAAAGCCAGAAGCCTAAACCCTAGACCAGGTTTTAGTGCAGGGGAGGGTAGGTTTAGAGGCAGAATGGCTAGAAGTAGAGGCGTTTTAGATGCAGGGCCTTGGGCTTGGGGCTTAGGATTCAGGGCTGAGGGTTTAGGGCTTAGGGTCTAGGATTGGGGGTTAAGGATTGAGGGTTTGGGATTCAGGGGTTTTCGATTTCGGGTTTGGGATTCGGGATTAGGACTTAGGGTTCAGGAATTCATGGTTGAGGGTTTATTGTTTAGAGTTGAGGGTGTAGGGTTTAGGGTTCAGGTTTCTGAGCTTACAGGGAGTATTCAGGTTAATGACGGAGGTAGCAGGGGTTATCACGTGGCTTACAGGTCTTTCGAGTAAACTTACTACTGCTGATACTAAAAACCCTGCATGATTTCCGTATACTAGAATACCATAACTCCCAGGGGATAGGATACCGCGAGATGCAGATTCGTAGCATCAGTCCCCCTGTGATTCCTAGACACGTTACAGCAAGGCTTTGGCGCAATAGGCTCTGGGTGTAAACTGTGTAAACGGTTCAAAAACTTAGAATAAGTTACCATCGATATTATGAGGAAACCACATTGTCTTTCTGCCATGTGGCCACGTTATCATCATAGCTGGCTCTGCGTGTAAACGGCGTAAGCAGTTAGAGAACTTAAGATAAGTTACATGAGGAAGCCACATTGTCTATATACCATGCAGCGACGTTATCATCATAGTTGAGCTGCAGCTTTTTTCACAACCTAGTAGAAGACACACCACCGACAAGCCCTCAGTCTGTGCTCCTTTCATTCCCACACTTTGGAGCACTGCTGAGTCACATGATGCTCGTGTAAGCAGACGTTAGGGGATTGCTCTTCATCCTTTGAGGTTGGAATACACCTTATAACTTCTATAGTAGTTTCCATTTTCCTTTCCATTATCCCCATATAGCTCCAATATAACCCAAAAGGGTCAGGGGCTTCTGCTATGTATCCTCAGAAGTGAGGGCCCGCGGCCACTCAGAACCTTAAACATATTTTGAAGGCCTGAACCAAAGAGTAACAATAAAACTTTGGTTGCCCCCAGCCCCCGAAATGAAAACCTTATGATTCTCATGTGGTTAATATAGGATCCTAGTTATGTTCCAAAAATCCTGTTAGTAGCAGTTCTAAGCCCGTTTACAACCTGTTTAACTCCAGCTTCTTTTCCCTTTGATGCACCATCATGGCCCCTAAACCCTAAAACTGAATCCCTAGGACATGATCTTCCCCAGGAAGCCGTAATCTCTAATCCCTAGTCCCTAAACCCTAAACCCTAATCTCTAAACCCTAATCCCTAATCTCTAAACCCTAAACCCTAGTCCCTAAACCCTAAACCCTAGTCCCTAAACCCTAAACCCTTGTCCCTAAACCCTAAACCCCAAAAACCAAACCCTAAACCCTAAACCTCACTCATCAGTGGCAAGGCATGGCTACGGGAGCCTCTGAAGTCCTCTTGGTTAACCCGATCAACTTCGTGAAGTTCCGCATGCAGAGACCTGATCCTCGGAGGGCTTGGAGGGTTGAGCGTATGTGGGTTATTCTCAAAATTAGGGTTTAGGGTTTAGGATGTGGGCTATGCTGAAAATTATGAGCCCCTTTTGGGTCTAAATTGTATTACGGCACCTGTATTTAGGGGTACCAAAATGGGACCCTAGTTTTGGGAACCCACCACTCAAGGTTTTGGGGGCTAGGGTTGAAGAGTTTCAGTGTCGGGGTTCAGCTAAACCCATGTGTGGTCATTAAGGTTTACACTCCCGGAAACTAACATGGAAACCCAAAAAGGGCCCTATAAAGACTACAGTCCTTCTAAAAGGGGACCATATGGGTTTCCATGTTAGTTTGGGGGAGTGTGGGGGTTTAGGGTTTGGGGGTTTAGGGTTCTAGGGTATGGAGATAGCTCTGAGCTACCGACCCGACCCAAATCCTGTTGGGATGTCCGTCCTCGGTTATGGTCAGTAATGAAGTGGCAATTACCCAATTTACGTAGACGTCAATGTAGACCCTCAAAACATCATAATCCTTCCTAGAATCCCCCAGAGGGGTAGAGTCCTCCTTAAGTTGATAGAATATGGCTTTGAGTATATTATAATAAGATCCCCATATACCCCATATTCTATCTACTTAAGGGGGGCTATACCCCAGATTCTGGGAAATCCCTAACTTTGGCCCAGGGGACTCCCGCCAAGGGCAGCTGCTCTTGTTATTATCATCCTAGCCTCTGGCTAGCAGGGAATGCGGGCGTCTAAGAAATGGAAAAACTACCGTATTCTCCGTTGGGGGGGATGCATAGGGGCTACTATAAAGGTCCATTCCTTCATTCCTTGCAAACCAGGGGTACGTATCTCCCTGGTAGCAGCAGAGTAGACTTGCTGCTAAGCGTGAGCATGGCAAGGTATTTCCATTATAACATAGCCCAAGAACCTATTCTGATTAAATGAAATGCGCCCTAAACCCTGAACTTCCTGAGGCCCTAAACCCTACATCCCTAAGCCCAAAACCTAAACTCTAAACCTCAAGTCCCTAAGCCCAAACCCTCAACCCTAAATCCCTCAGCCCAAAATCTACATCAGCTTGTTTAGAACATATATTACTACATATTACTACATACTATTATATGTTACCATATATTACTATGTACTACCACTAAACCCTAAACCCTACACCCTAAACCCTAAATGTCCTAGGAGTGGGGTTACACCGGCATGTTCGATGCAATTCAGACCATCTATCGGACGGAAGGCTGCCAGCTCCCGGCTGTTCAAGAGTTTAGGGTTTAGGGCGGGGCCTTTGGGGGTTAGGGTTGAGGTTTAGGATTTGGGGCTTGGGATTTAGGGTTTAGGGTTATGGTTTTAGGGATTAAGGCTTGGGATTCATGGTTTAGGGTTAAGAGTTGTTTGGGGTTTGGGCTTGGGCTCCAGGATTTAGGGTCTAGGGCTTAGGGGAAATTGTAATGTAGGGGCCGCCCTTTAGCGGTTTTCTACGGTTGCGAGTTTAGGGCTTGGGGTTATGGTAGAGGCGTAATCAACGGGAACAATGGACCTAAAGAATTACATGGAAAAGAAGATGTAACATGAAACCTAGCATAAGTATAATGATGGAGAAACTTATCGAGCGGTCTGTAGGGATAAAGCTGGAATGGTATTGGTTGACACTCAGGCTTGTGGAACCTGGATGAGGGTTCATGCACAGTTGTAAATGGACTTCTCAGTGACCGAAACTTGCAACCCAAATGAATTTACATGTGCCAAACTTCTAGCTACCCACCAGCATCCCACCCTGACTTGGCAGGTTGTGCTACGGTGTGCTGGTAGTGGTTTGCTCAATACAGGCCCCAATTTCAGACCCTAAGCCCTGAAGCCTAAACCCTCAACCCTAAACCCTAAACCCAAAGCTGCACTTGTTATGCTTCTGGCTGACGTTGTCGTTGGGCAGTCTTGTGCTGATTCCAATGGGGGTTGGGCTTGGTATGGAATATCAGAAATTGCGGAGGCTTGTTAATGTTTAGGGCTTTTTGGTTTAGGGTCTAAACTGATGTTTCAAGCATGCATTAAAGTACGTTCACATTGTCATGAATCAGCCCCCCTTCACCAGTCATCAGTTGCGCCGCTGCTTTGAGGAGTTGCAGCATACTCGAATCAGAAGGATTAGGGGTTAAACCAAGAAATCATAGGGTCTAGGGTTTAGGTCTTTTGACCACCGCAGTCATAGGGATTCATGTATTGGATGGGGTCCACTTCTTGCGTAGCCTGGTGACTCAGGGACTCAGAGCATATTCCCTAAGCCCTAGATCTTAAACCCTGAGTCTGCAACCCTAAATCTGCAACTCTAAATCCTGAATCCTAAATCTGAAAGGGTAAATCCTAAACCCTAAATCCTGCACCCTAAATCCTAAACTCTAAATCCTTCGGAAAAAACCAGTCATGGTACGGAAGCCGGGGAGCCTACTTATACTGTCTTGCTGTTAAGGAACTGGTTTTTAAGTTGCCATATTATCATGGGTATATAGTCAATGATGCGGGGGGTCCTTATTTCGGTATTTCTTAAGAAAAAAGAGTTCCTTAGCGGCAACCAGTATAGATTCGTGGGACAGTCCAGCCCTAAACCTTGAACCCTAAACCCCGCACCCTAAGCCCCAAACCCTAAACCCTAAACCCCAACCCCTAAACCTTAAACCCTGAA
>CAJNIZ010045939.1:0-13162 GCA_905231905.1 Symbiodinium pilosum
GTAGAGCAGAGTACATGTTAAGTTTCAACAAGATTCCTTCCCAACAGAAATAGAACCTTTAACATTAGAGTAATGCCTGAAGGCTAGACAGGAATCAAGCTGGATTCCCTCTATTACCAAACAACCTTGCAACAACAGGTGATTAGTGCGTTTTATTTTAGTGGTTGGACAAGGTAAATTTCCATTCTTCTTAAACATATTGAACCCAGGCACCTAAAAGAAAGATATGATCTTACTTTTACAGGGGAAACATAATGCCGCAAATGAAGACGCTACCCGTGTGCTCTGAAATACCGGCACTCGTGGAGCCTCAGCTCGCATCAGTTCAGGACTTCATCGCCACAAAACCTGTTGATTGCTGGTAGAGATTGAAGGAACAGAAGAGAACATCAAAACAACCAAATCATCATTTTGGATTTTTAGCGGATACTCACAACCAGTAAGGTAAAGCCGGGGATTACTATACCTGAGGGCATAGAAGAAAGACCCTTGCCCGACCAAAGTTGCATCGCTTGCAAGGGTCAAATCTTTCATGGGTTTAGGGTTTTGGATGAGTCACCTAAGCCACTCCATCTTTATTTTGGATACTGTCCCCACCCAGTAGCAGTTTGCATAAAGGGTCATATTACAGGCGATATATTCTGAGTATTCTCCAACTGTTCCAAGTGGGGGCAGTACCCAATCTATACTCGCCTTCCAAGGTCCTGCCTTGACGATGGCTTTTTTGGTGGCAATTAAGGCTTGTTAAGGCTACTCAGTAAATGGGCGGAACCCTGTTGTTGATGGAGGAAATCTTGTACCACTTAAAACCCCACAATACTTGAGGATTCTCTTAGGTGATGCGAGGTTCCTCCATCCACCGCAGGGGGTCTAGTGCAGGGGGGATTTTGCAGGGTAACCTGAACCCTAAACCCTAAACCCTATGAACCCAGAGCCTAAAGCCGCTAAGCTCAAAGCCCAAACTGGCGTAGAAGCCAGCTACAGGAGGGTAGTTTACAGTCTGCAACGCGCCTTCCCTACAATCCTGGATTCCCTGCTCCCCCCCAAGTTCCCCCTTAATTGGGTGGTTGTCAAAATTATGGTCCCTTTTGGGTACCCTAAATATTTGGGGCCGTTTTATAATAGGGATCCAAAAAGGGACCATAATTTTGACAACCACCCTAATGATTACCCTTACTGAATGAATAACCTACTTATCCTTCAATAGCCCTAGTTGCCCTAGTTAAGGAGGAACCTAGGCAGTATGGGAGGGGTACTAGGGGAATCCATAATACCTTTCACTAACTGAATGCAGCTTGCCTCAACAAACCCCAAATCTCAAACGCACATGCCCAGGATAGTCAACCCTGACCATCCGAATGAAAGCGTCTAGGGTTTAATGCCAAAGCCTGCCGGATTACCAATGCTTTGCTGTTATAGCCCTTATATATACACCTATGATATACGGTTTTGGGCTTAGGGACCAAAACCAAATCTAGGCCCCACCCCAAAGCCTAAACTGTGTTCAGGCTGCCAACCTCGAACCTGCACACGAACATGTTCAGGGTTTAGGGTTTAGGGTTTGGGTACTGCCCCCACCCAGTAACAGGCTATAACAGGGATCATATTTAGGGCTATATTTAGTCATGTTTTCAAACTTATCCAACTATTCCTGAGTGGGGGCAGTAGCCAACGAATGCATGGCACTGCTCTTTCCCACAACCTGAAATCAAGTTAGGTGTTTGCCCAGGTTAGTGCCCACGAAATGAGATAATATTGTGAACTTACACCTATATGTATGTACATGTGTATGTTTATATACGTACACATGCTGACCTGCATGTTCAAAAGGAACATTCACTAATCATGGGCAACCGACGCAACACTTCAGCTTCTAAACCATATGCGCGGAACCTTACTATTAGTATTCCGATTCCTTGTCGACTTTCTAATGCTACTTCTACCACTACAGCTGTCAAAAGCCTGAACCCCGTCCGGTTGCTGCTTTCATCACGCTGCAGGGGCATCCAGAAGCTTCGTGAGAGCTTCAGCGCAGCCCCGGGCGACGGGCATTAGCTCCTGGCTTCAAGCAGACTGTGTGGATCTTAAAGGGTTTTGGGTTTTTATATAGGGATGTTACTTATATGTGGGTGTATGTAGGGAGATAATATGGGCATGTGGGGATATGTGGTGGGTTTCGGGATTTAGGGTTGAGGCTGTGGGGTTTAGGGACCACTGTGGATGGAGGACAACTCGCACAACCTTGGATACCCCATACCCTAATAATCAAAGGCTTGCGGGTGGCTCGAAGTGGTGTAAGATTTGATCCATCAACCGTATTCTTTACTGTTTTTGAGTATGATAAGAATTGAAACCGTTTCCAACTTTGACCCATGCAAAGACTGATCCCCTGGGTGTAGGGCTTAAGGAACAAACCAAAAAACACCATGTTACCAGAACAGGCATTAGTAGGGGGTGAGGAATCTTTGTTGTTCGGGTACCTTTCTGGAGCCCGAAAAAGAACAGCATCAGAGGGCGCGCCGGTTCGAACCAAAATCGTGCAGAGGCTTCTACTGTCGCGCATTGATAAGAAGGGGATTTGGGGAATCCTAAGCCCCCAGTTAGGACCCTATAGTGGTCCCAATCTTGGGGGTTGAGGATCCCAAAACCCTCTCATTTTCCTAGGGCTTCTGGTGTTCAGGGGTGGGTTCAGTTCAAAGTTTTCACTCCCCCAACTAACAAGGAATCCCGAAACTGGCCCTACAAACATTACTGTTGGTCATAAAGGGGCTTGTGTGGGGTTCCGGTTAGCTTGTGGGAGAGTGAGCTGCAAGTGGTATGGGATTCGGAGTTGTCATGTGAGGAATCTGGGAAGAATCATGATAGTCTAGGCAGTGTCTGGAGCAGAAAGGTACCTTTCGTACCGCAAAAAGAGCACAAGGCCTGGCAATGCCCCCAGGGCAGATTCCTTTGGCTCTCAAAGCCCTGCATCCCTCAGACCCTGCTTGACCCCACAACTTGCACACCTGGTTTAGGCTTTAGGGTTTAGGGTCTCAAACCCCTACTGACAAAGCCTTGAAACCATTCCGCGATGCCCTACACTTCTCAACTGACAGCCGAGCCTTCCAAGCTTGGAAAGATATCCCCAAACCGCAAGGTGCAACTTCAAAGCTGACAGTGTAACCCCTTAACTCTAAGCCCCAAACCCTAAAGCCTAATGTAGACCCCTAATTTCATAAACCCCATCCCCGTAATGGGGATTTTAATAAGGATCCGAATATTGAGGTCCTTAATAGGAGGGGGTTTTATAAATCAGGGGTCTACATTAAGTCCCTAAACCTTGCCCCGCGACACTCTGAACCTAACACTTGAAACCTTCGCGCGCAGCCCCAACTCGCCTTCCCACCCCGCAGATGGGTTTGGGGTTTAGGGTTTACTGATTTAGGGTTTGGAGTTTGAGATTTGTGGGCTTCAGGTTTAGGGTTCAGGGGTTTATGGGATAGTGATTTAGGGTTTAGGGCTTCGGGTTTAAGGTATTGGGGTTTGGGGGTTTTAGGGGTTTAGGGTTTAGGGTTTAGGGTTTAGGGGTTTTGGGGTTTAGGCCTCCAAGAAGCGATGTGCATCCGCCCCGCCACCCTGGCCGAAGAAAAGTGGGGCCCAAGACTTGCTGCAGCTTCACGGGGAGTGGATTCACGTAATCGTTGTCTAGAATCCCTATCACACTACCTGAAGTGCAGCCCAAGATGAGGTGAAACCGGTGCTTCTCAAGTCATTGGGTCGATACAGAACCCCAGGAAGGAGCCCTCCAAACCCCCCAAGTAGGCCCCCAATGGGCCCGAATGAGTAGCCCCTAAATATGATACGGGCACCAAGAATCCTTCATAGGAGGTGTGGATTTGCGGGGACCTCCTGAAAGGGGGGCACTTGTTAACATCTCGATCAAAAGTACCCTAAATCCTAAACCCTCGTGTTCAAACGGCTCAAAGCCTTATTCTAGCATTCAAGTAGACTTCAAGTCCTCCACAAATCGCTCTAGGCCTAACCTTACACTCACCTAAATTGCTGTAACCTGCTGAACTTCCTCCCCTTCCAAGCCCCTACCCTCCTACCTAAAACCTACACCACCCTCCACCTGAACTGCCAAATGTACAGCGTCCCTCTTAAACCATGAGCCTCATGCTCACAAACCCGCAGGCCTAAACCCAAAACCCTAAATCCTAAACCCAAAAAAAAAGAGAGACCAAGGCAAGCCTGGTGGAATACCAAACCCGAAGCCCTAAAACCCGAACCCCCAAAACCCCAAACCCTAAACCCTAAACCATTCTTACTAAACCCTAAACCCTTTTCCCTAAACCCTAAACCCTAAACCTTTAGAGGCCTGGTGGAACACGAGCCATGAGCCGTTGACGTTGCAGAGGGAGGCCGTGGCACCCAGGCCTGCATCAAAGCGGAAACCGCTGGACGCGGTTTAGGGTTTAGGATTTAGGGTTCAGGGTTTGGGGTTCCGGGTTTAGGGTTTAGGGTGTGGGGTTTAGGGTTTGAGCAGCTTCATCTTATTGCGGTTTAGTAGGGAATAAGGGAATACAGCATATGAGGATTATATATAGATTTGGGGAGGTTAGTGTCCCTTCTTCCCTACGAACCACCAGTAAGTCGCGCTGTTGATGGGCAAACTTTTGCATGACCTTGTATTGGTAATTGAGAAAGTGGTGTGTGCGCGCTGACGCTGCTTTTGTTTCGTTTCAGGGCTGACTATCGTTTCCGGTGAGCGTGTTACCATCTTCCAATCAAAATCGCACCGTGCAGTGTCCAATGTCCATCCTATTGATAACTCCTATGAAGCATAAAACCCGAACACCATATGCCAGGGTTCTGGAAGTGAGGTATACCAAAGGTCATGAAGGTTTGGTCCATTAACTGTGGGACCTTCGAACCCCCTATTGTTCCAGGGATTAGAGCTTCGGATTCTAAGCTTGCAGCTTGGTTTGGAGTTTCCAGCTAGAAAAAACTACAGATCCCCATGGACCTTCAAGCAATCGTAAGAACCAGTAATAAAGCTTGACAAATAAGATAATGAGATAGGACAGGACTGGGAAGAAACCATACTTACCCTAAACCCTAAACCCCTAAACCCTAAACCCTAAACGGCATCTGCTGAGCTGCTGAACACCACGAGCAATCACAATAGCAAGAATGTCCTGATAGTACCGAGGTTCCGATCACCAAATGTTTTTTCGTTGTAGAAGGCTTACGAGCTTCGGCACTTAGCTCAAACTCAACCTTCCCTAAACCCTAAACCCTAAACCCCTTCCAACCCCTGGACCCTCAATCCCTATAACCCTAAAATCCAAAATTCTTTACCCGATACACTAAGCAAGAAAGAAACTCAATCTGTGAGGCCTACTGGGGCTGCTAAGGCGGCTTAGGGTTTGGGGTTGCCAGGTAATGTGCTGAGGGTATAAGATTACAATACGTTGGGATTGATGTACAAGTCCGCAGAGACCTTCTGAAGGATAGACATAGCTGCATGCAATGACAGTGAGGGTTTAGGGTTAAAGGTATAGGGGTTGAGGTAATCACTGGGATTCTTGAACAAAAGCAATGAACCCTAAACCCTAAACCTCTTACCCTAAACCCCAAGGTATACTGCACCATCAGAACTCCTGCAGGATGTTGTCCATCGACAAAAGAAATTCTGTTACATGGAAGACTATACCTTGATGTTCGGGTCGCTGTTAAGGAACTTGAGTTAACTTACTATAAGGAAACCCTATTATTTACTACATACCCACATTATGGTAGCTTGGCTTTAGTTCCTTAACAGCAACCCTGTGTTTGGGTGGATGCTTCGGGGTTCAATGAGAACTACCAATAATGGAGAATGAAATGGGCAAGCCAATGGAAACTGGGTTTATATAAGGGTTTAATGATGTAAAACAATTACCCAATATCATCTTGAGATCTATTGTGATCTCGGGAATTGTTTAGGCCTCCTGTAGTAGTGCAAGATTTGAGCCTGTGTGAATACGCAGCCTGAACTGTGGCTGCCACTTGGGCTACCTATCCTCACAACCTGATTCCAAAAGACTGTGTGCCTGATGACAAACCCGTAAAGCCTTGAGCTGCCCCACTTCCAGCATGTGATCCTGAAGCTCCAAACTTTAAACCCACCTGACACCTCGCAAACAGCCACAATCATGCCTAAACACGCAAGGGTTTCGTTGCACTCCCTTGGTCTCATGAAGGTCGAGGCCTTCAACGATGCACTACCCACATCCCATTGAGCAAAAAAACCTGATGTGACATACATTCTTTCGTCAGAGAACCGGGGCCTTCCTCCACAGCGCACGGGTCCACCACCCACTGCCCCCCAGGCCTCAAGGATTAAGGATTGTAAGGAAATGATATATGGTAGTTTCCCAAAATAAGGGCCCCCAATATGGACCCCAAAATACTATAGCCCTTATTATGGGGACCCCCAAAATGGTACTCCTAATTTTGGGAAACCCCCATATGCATAACAAGAGGGATCCCACATTCATGGAGGAGAAGGCCGCAGGGGACGTGTAAAGGTTCTGGGAGATATGGGGGTGTCCCAAAATTGGGAAGTGCCATTTTGGGGTCCCTATAATAAGGGCTATAGTATTTTGGGGTCTATATTGGGGTCCCCTTATTTTGGGAAACTGCCATATGCAGAGAGGCATCATGACAGCTAGACAGTCCGAGGTGCTTCATTTGCTATGTCAATCCTTTGAGCATCAATGGTCACACTATAGGACAATTCAACTCATACAGATGGAACCTCATTCATGACACATGCCGCCCTACAAAGTAGCATCCAAAATAATGAAACTCAAAAAGGTACAACCCGTATAGCCGTATACTCACTTGACAGTTTTCCTTTTTACCCTCAATACAACAGTTATAACTTATAATAGAAACCTACCTCGCTCGTATGACTAACCATGACCATGACAAAGGCCAAGTGCTGATGCAAGTTTGCTTACCGTTCCTATCATACCCATCTGAACCCCACTGGAAACGTGTGCTCTACAATACAACGCGCGTGCTCCTGAGTTTCCTAAAACTTTCGGGAGGCCCTGAGAGTTCGACCGCAATGCCAGCGTACTCTGCCAACTACATTGGCAGTGACGAATACGCAAAGCTTACGCTATCTCTTCTCAACATGCACTAAATCAGCTAATACATTGAAGACGTAGGCTTACCTGCAACATCTCCATCAATCTCAAAGCTTGACCAGCATCGGGCCTCTGACTGATACCGATGTTTGGGTAAGTGGTTCCTGCTCCTGCGCACTGCTCCGCATCCCCCTCCTTCTTCTGCTTCAATTGCTTTTCTTCCTCCTCCTGCTACTATCATGACCCTAACTAACCTAGACCCAGGAAATCATGGTGGCTAGTTGTGCATGCTGTTAGAACCAGAACCACCACCGCGCTGATCAGCAAGCACCCGGCATCTGCGCAAAGGTCACAGGCAGCGGCCGCGACTTGAAAGTCACGCTACGGGCCTGGGACTGCGCGCAAAGCCCTAAACCTGGACAGTGCCCTCGCCTTATAAGAATCAGTTTTCGCACTTTTTGTTAAGGGCATATTGTTACTACCATTACAACATCGGTGGCGGGAGAACTGCTAGAAGGCACGGGCAGTATCCAACCTAAACGCCCCAAGCACTTAAAAGTATAGATCCTTCCTTACGGACCACAGATGCCATGATACAATGGAGACACCACAGAACCCAAAGTAGTGAATCCTGATGTTTCTGTTGGCTTTGGGGTTTGAGCTGCACTAAAGCTTGCGATTCATGCAGGGTCTGCAAGAGCGGTGGCATTTTCCAGAAATCCTTTGTGCCCTGGGATTAGAATCCACAGATCAAAACTAACAGGGCTCTGGTAAGGATTCTACAAGTCTAAGCGTGCAGGGTTGCCAAAGTACGCGTCCTTGCGTAGCGGAAATGCTTTGAGTTTGCTAGTTGCTTTTAAGTCACATGCTGTGGCTATCCCTTTGGGGGGATAGAAATGCCCGCAGGGTACAATCCCTAAATATCCCTAAAGCCTTCTCATCAGTAAGGGCACGCCAGGACCACGCATCAACTAACCAGCATACAATGACACCCAAGCCCAAGCCCCAATCCAAACAGAACCTAAACCCTGATCCCTTAGCCCTGCAGGCCCAAAAGTCCAGATACTCGACCTACTGTGGATGGATGACTTCTTGCACCACCTATCTACATCTCCATCTATTTATGTATCTATCTATCTACATATATATATATATACCCCTATGCCTTAGGGATAGCGGTACTTTAGGTACTGATGAGGTTCAACATGTCCTCCATCAACAATACAACCCAGGGCAACGCCAAGCCTCAAACAAAACATTCCGACTCCCTGATGCTCAGCCGGAAATAGAGGAATTGTAGCATAACGACCATTCTGCTGGCTCCCATAAGATTTTTTCAACATGGGGGGCCATCAGGGCCCTTGGGATACATTGGGATCATGAAAGGATCATGCGGGCCTCAATATATGTAGGGATCATGTTGTGAAAGTCCCATGTAACATCTGCTAAGGGTATCGGTTGACGCAGTCCCTACGAGCCAAGCACCACACACCTCAGGATTCACAGATTAACCTGAATCCTGAACCCTAATCCCTAGACTCTATTACATGCTCATCCCGGACACTGAACCTTAAAACCCACACCCCGAATCCAAACCGGCCCCACATTTCCCAAAATCAGATATCTAGTAGTTTCGGGGGTCTCCGGCAACCCCCAACTTTTGGAAATACTCGTCGCAACCCGGAAAACTTTAACCCTTAGTCGTACTCCCTAAAACCCTAAGCCCCCCAAACCCCAAAACCATTAACCCTAGTCCCCAAACCCCCTGAACCCCCTAAACCCTTAAGCCTAACACTTCAAACAAACCCCCACTATGATACTGCATAGATAAAGCCCTAGGGACCTCTGCCACCAGATCCCCGGCCGCGGCATCCTCCTTCGCCTCCATGAGGCGACCTGCCTTTGGTTTGGTGGGGGAGTTTTGCGGCGTAGGATTTAGGGGTAAAGGTTTAGGGTTTAGGGATTCAGGATTTAAGGGCGAGGGTTTATGGTTCTGGGGCGTTTGGGGTTTCGGGAGGCCTTTAGGCTTAATAGAAATTGTAGAGGGTACATGTCGTGAGATTTGGGAAGGGTTTTTTTTTATGCAGTTTAGGGTTTGAGGTTTCAGGTTTGAGGTGTACCTAGAGCTTGGGGATTCAAGGGCTGTCTGGTTGAGGCTTGGGGCTCAACCCTTTTCAGGGCAGTAGCATCCAAAGCCGTCCTTGTTTGGGTGGTGTACAGGAACCCACGTAGGGAATGGGGACATACTTACAGGGTACTTAAGTGTGGGGGGGGTGCTGTATACTTCGGAAACACACCTGTCTTGGAACCATGGCAATACAAGATTTATTGGGACATGCCTGTGATGATGTAGCAGAGGGGGCTGCTCGTCCTAAAATGTAAAATCCTTCCTACTCTACTCTTTAACTGCAATCTATACATTATTGCAAAGCCCCCAAATGCACACCCGAACAATGAGGACTACTTAGGACAGAGATTTATGAAGAGCGATATGCATGCGCCCGAAAACCCTAGCCCTAAAAAAATTAAACCCTAAATCCACTCCGTAGACACAGACCTCTAAGCCCTGAGAATTATCTTTAAACCCTAAACACGAAACTGGGCTTCAAAAGCGCCATATCCATGCACCCGAAATTGAATGTGCAGCGCAATGCCTGTGCTGGCTCCTGTACCAACGCAGGCAGGCGAGTGTCCTGCTTTGAGGTCTGCTTGGTTTGGGGTTTAGGGCTTTAGAATTTAGAATTCAAGGTGTTTCTGCAAAGCTTGGCCTATATGAAGTGTATTGTTAGCTTCGATCCCTCCCTTTTAAAGTCTTTTGCTGCGCTTGAAAATAAACTACAAGGGCATAAAAAGCACGGAAGAGTTAGATTTCCAGTATTCTGGATCGCCACACAAAACGAACAGGCTCCAAGCTTTGCTTTTTAAGCCCAAAGACTTTTACGTCTGCGCGAAGTGCACGACTGCACGAAGCGTTTATGGTCTGGGGCTTAAGGCGGCATAAAACAGCTGCTTGCTCCAATCTTTTCAGGCCGATAGACCATGCTCGTGGCTCTTTGAAGAGATTGTTCTATACGGGAATATAGGGATCATGGAAAAGAAAATGGAAACTATTATAATGGGGTTATATCGGTTTAGGGATTAGGGTTTATTGTAGACCCCTGATTGATAAACACCCTCCCCTTAATGGGGCTCAGAATAGGGACCCCTCTGGGAGCGCGAGCAAGGCTGTTGGGATTTCTTGAAATAGGATGTCAGTCTGAAAGGTTCTTGAGGGGGCATGTGGGCGTTTCCCAAAAATAGGGGCACCCTTTTAGGGGTCCGCACAATAGGATTATAGCAAATTCGGGTCTATGCTGGGGTCGCCCTGTTAATGGAAACTATCGTGTTTAGATTCCCCACACTGGGATGGAGGCGGTTCTTTCCAAGTTTGCTCATGGGTTCCCCGACTACCCGCCTCTATACCACCCCCCCTAGGTCCCCCCTTCAATAAAGGTTACTTAGGTAGGGATAAGTAAGCTTAAGGTTAATTAAGGGGGAACCTAGGAGAGGTAGTATACATGGTAAGGAAACCCACGATTTGAGATCAGCGGCTGCATCGGCAGCATTTGCGGTGTGCAGAATGCCTACAGCTGTTGCTGGATTGCTGTGTAAGATCTTGAGTTACGGTACCAGTATACGGAGCAGAAGCATGCACTACCGCATCTTGACGGTGATAACTGAATTCAACTTAAAATCCTGAACAGAAATCCAAGTTTTCCACCTCAGCCGCCAGAACTGACTCAGTGACCAGCAGTCATCGAGGCGTGCACGTCGTAAACAAAATCGATCGAGCCACATGTTTGGAGACTCCGAGCAGAAATCTCAGCCCTTGGACCAGTACTTGTGCCAAACCCTACCGATACCCCCTTTCTAAACCCAAAAACCCCACACCCTTTTGACCGGTGCGCTTGACAAGTCCTCCAGAGCAGCCACAGCCGCCAGAAGGCACATATCAAAGGCATTGCCGTCATAGTTCAAGCACATGATGTGCAGATGCAGCACCTTGACAGATTTAGGGTTTAAGGGTTTGGGGGGTTTGAGGTTTGGGGTTTAAGGTTTAGGGGTTTGGGGGTTTAGGGTCTAAGGGTTCAGGGTTGAGGAGGTAGATGTTTAGGGTTCAGGGTTTAGGTGTTAGGGCTTAGGCTTTGGGGAAGAAGCCCTTGGAGGCGTCTCCAGATTTGCACGAGCGGCTTTAGTAGCACTGGAAACAAGGCCGTACGTCAAGAATATGGCAGTTATGAAGGTATCGGGCACAACGAAGCTGGGAAAGGACTAGCCAGCGGTAACTGAGGACAACGCTGGTGGTTGCTAAGGTACAAGGCTAGTTTCACGGCTTTGGGCTAAATCAGGCAACCCAAATCCTGGACCCTAAACCCACAGCCCTGAAGGCCGAACTGTGAACTCTGCAACGAAACCCTAATCCCCTGGACCGTAAACCCGAAACCCTAATATATATATATATATACCGCAAGAAAATATCCTTCTAACCCTGAAGCCCTAAAACCCTGAACCCTGAAACCACCCCCAAAACCAAACCCGGAACCCTAAAACCCCACTCCTCAAGCCTACCTCCCCCTAAACCCTCAACCCTGGATTAGGGTTTAGGGCTTAGGGGTTTAGGGTTCAGGGCTTAGGGTACCCTAAACCCTAACCCTAAACCCTACACCCTCAAACCCCACTCCTGAGGCCTACCCCATCCAAGGCACCCAGGAAACCTCTCCTTGCCGCACGGTCAGCTGAGAAGGATCCTTGTTACATTTACGGCTTAGGGTTTAGGGTTTAAGAGTTTAAGGGTTTAGGGTTTAGGGCTTTAGTGGTTTAGGGTTTTGTGGTTAGGGTTTGGGCATATCGAGCTTCAGAAAGTAAATCTAGGCTCAGGGTTTAGGGTCAGGGTCTTAGGCTTAGGATTTAGGATTAGCATCTAGGCTAGTGTTAAAGTTTCAAGGTCTAGGGCAAAGTTACAACAGCAGAGAATCGAATTAGAAATGAACATTAAGTGGCAACCGATATTCTGTTGCGCTGAAGGACTTCAACTTAAGTTCTCACTCTACAGGATGTTCAATGGCATGGTAGGTACTATGACTTCCTTCTAATGGCAACTTAAGCTAAGTTGCTTAGCAGCAACCCAGTTTTCTATGGTTGACGGACGTACTCTGATCAAATACTATATCCCCAACGAGGATCTGATCCTACTCCATACTAGGAAGCTCTGGCATCCCTGTAAAAAATACTACTTGATTCAACGTTGTCAGTTTTAGGGCATAGGTTAAGGATTTAGGGCTTAGGGAAATTACAACAATGCTCACGTCCTTAACGATGACAGGGACCGCCAGCACAAGAGATGAGCTATTCCTGCAGGAGGAAATCCTGCACCACCCTCAGCCGCCTTATTCCTAGGAGTTACAACCTAAGTCGTTCAATACTTCTTCCATCAAGAGTATGGCGTTTGAGCCTACTGAAAATACACGCCATGCTGTGCAGGCTTTAAAGACCAGCAAGTGAATCCTGGCAATGTAGGATTCAGGCATGATCATCTTTGATCTTTATTGGGTCCTGAACCCTAAACCCTAACCCTTTATTGGGTTTAAGTACACACACAAACCCATACTCCTCCTTCACAACAATGCGGAGAAAGAAGTGCAGGGACGGAGTAAGTGCTAGGACATCCACTCCAATGGAGCCACATGAGTAGTGTTTTTTTGGTGGTTGAACCTAGTAAGATAATATTCCATGTATCAAATACTCTCCAAAAGGAGGATAGAATCTTACTCTATAATGGGTACCATAATATCCCCAAGCAAAATACTACCCATCTGCTAACTCCTAGACCTTCCGATAACCCATAAAGACTTTTTAACCCTCAACCCCATTCCCAACGGAAGTTTCTCAGAATGCTCCGAATACACTCCCAAATAAGGGCCCCCCATAATCCCCTTAGTCCCTATATAATTCTAGGGTCCCTACGGGCCCCCCGTTTTGAAGAGCTCCCAAACCCTAAACCCTAA